>MU225328.1:545356-560430 GCA_018584345.1 Thuja plicata | reverse complement strand
GTTGATGATTATTCAAGGATGATGACTGTAATGTTTCTCAAGGAAAAATATGATGCATTCCAGTTATTTAAATGGTACTTAGCTAAAGTTGAAAAGGAAAAAGGCAAAAGTTTGAAATGCTTAAGATCTGACAGAGGTGGAGAGTTTATTTCTAATGAGTTTAACAGGTTCTACAATGACCGAGGCATAAAGAGACAGATGTTCACACCCAGGACTCCTCCAAAAAATGGTATTACTGAATGAAGAAACAGATCTATCATGGACTGTGAAAGAACACTAATGATGGAGAAAAATGTTGCACAGAAATATTGGAAAGAAGCTATAAGTACTGCAGTCTATACACTGAATAGAGTTCAAGTCAAGAAAGGTACAAATGCTACACCTTATGAACTTTGGTATGGTTATGCACCTAGTGTAAAGTATTTTAAAGTATTTGGAAGCAAATTTTTTATACTAAAAGACAACAGAAATGGAAAAATTGATGCTAAAGGTGAAGAAGGCATATTCCTTGGTTATTCAATGAAAAGCAAAGCATACAAATGTTTGAATTCTAATACTAACAAAGTTGTTGAAAGTGCAAATGTAAGAATTGATGAGTTTGTAGAAAGAAATGAAGCTGAAAGTACACAAGAGCCTAAAAGCTATAGATCATTCATATATCTGGATGAGGAAGATTCTAATTCACTACCTGAGACTACTACTGAGAAATAGCATGCACCTACCGAGTCACAAAGTGGAGTTGCCGAGCAACTGGAAGTGAATGACGAGCTATCTGATGGAGATGCCGAGTCACAGAATCAACCAGAACTGAATACAAAAAATGAACCTAAAGCAAGGACTGAGCCCACTCTAGAAAAATATGTGAGAAGAAACCACAATTCTGATCAAATCATTGGATCAAAGGATTATGCTGTTATGACATGAAGTAAGTTGAAAAATGATACATGTCTGTTATGTGAATTTGAGCCCAAAATAGTGAAAGATGCTTTAGAAAATGAGGATTAGATACAAGCAATGAATGAGGAAATTGAACAAATTGAGAAGAAAAAAACTTGGACACTTGTACCTAGGCTGAAGGATAAAAATGTAATTGGCACAAAGTGGGTATTCAGGAATAAGCTGAATGAACATGGAGATGTGACAAGAAATAAAGCTAGACTGGTATGCAAGGGTTATGCATGGGAGGAAGGAATTCACTACAGGGAAACCTTTGCCCCAGTTGCAAGATTGGAAGGAGTCAGAACCTTACTTGCATATGCAGCCTATAAAGGATTCAAATTTTATCAGATGGATGTGAAATCTTCATTTCTCAATGGTATCTTGGAAGAGGAAGTGTATATTGAGCAAGCTGATGGTTTTGTTGACGCAAAAAAAAGAGATATGGTTTTCAAACTACACAAAGAATTATATGGACTGAAGCAAGAACCAAGATCATGGTATGAGAGATTGCACAATTATCTGATCAAGATTGGATTTGAAAGAACCAATGACAATAGCAACTTGTACTTAAAGACAGAGCAAAGCAAAGGTACATTATTAGCTGAAATTTTTGTAGATGACATCATATTTAGTGGACAAGATGTGTTATGCCAAAAATTTGCAACAGAGATGCAAATTGAGTTTGAGATGTGTATGTTTGGTGAAATAAAATTCTTTGCTGGCTTACAAATTTATCAAATGAAGAATGGTATCTATATCACTCAATCTAAATATATCAAAGAGATACTGAAAACTTTTGGAATGGAAGAATCCAAACCAGTGAGTACACCCATGGCTACTAGATAGAAGCTGACAAAAGATAATCACACAAAAGAAGTGAACCAAACACTCTACAGATCAATGATTGGAAAACTACAGTATGTTGTACACAGTAGACCAGATATTGCCCTATCTGTTGGAATTGTTGCAATATTTTCTGCTAACCCCAAGGAAACTCACATGATGGTAGTAAAAATTATTCTAAGATATTTGAAAAGAACTGATGACTATGGTCTATACTACAAAAAGAATGACAAGTTTGAACTCAGAGTTTACACTGACTCTGATTGGGCTGGAAATGTTGATGACAAGAAAAGCACTACTGGTGGAGCATTTCTTTTAGGACAAAGATTGATCTCCTGGACAAGAAAGAAACAGAACTGTACGTCACAATCTACAGCTGAAGTTGACTATGTGGCAGCAGTAGTTAACTGTTCTAACATTGTGTGGTTGAAGATACTACTGAAAGCTATGACGGAAGAAATCATTGACCCAGTTGTCATATATTGTGATAACATGAGTGCTATTAATATTTCTAAAAATCCTGTTATGCACTCAAAGACAAAGCATATAGCCATCAAGTATCATTACTTGAGGGAGCTAGTTCAGAATAAAGAAGTGAGATTGGATTATGTGAACACTAAAGAAAAATTAGTAGACATATTCACAAAAGCACTACCCAAGGATGCTCATGAGTATCTATGAGGTAAAATGGGGGTGATTCCCCTAAATGAGGCTAATTAAGTTCTGTATGCTACTGTTGCATCAAATATTACATTCAAAATACTTGACACATTGATGCATAGTTAGTCACACTTTAGGCTGTTGGCTAAAGTTGTGAAGATGAACAAGGACAGAAAAGAAAATCAGTCATAATCAAGATGACAAGATCAGCATGATACTAAAGATCTACATCTTTGGCATTGTTGTCAAAGAGGGAGAGATTTCCTAGAGGAAGAGATTAGATTTCCTAGAAAGAGAGATTACCAAGAGGGAAAGATTACATAGAGGCAGAAGTTACTACTTAAAACATTGAAGTGATTATCTACTCAGATGGAGTCTACAGATGATTAGACACAGATGATTACAGTGTGATTACAGACACAAAGGGAGAAATTTTTAAAAGATAAGAATCAAAATGAAGGTAAAGACATTAATGAAGATTCGTTCATATCAAGGAACACAAGTGAATTTTTGGATTGGTTGGTAACTATGCTTGTTAAATCATTGTTTTAATATTTTGTGTTGCCATCAATGCCAAAGAGGGAGATTGTTGGAAAGTGACAATGCAAGAAATTGCTATTTTGTCATTGTTGTCAAACCTTAACTGGTGAGACTATTGTTACCTATTTGAGTACCATATCTATTATTGATGAAGAAGATTTAACAAGAAGACCAAGTGAATGGTTGAGTTAAGGAAAATAAAAGGGTAGTTGATCAGTTGGCACTCTGGCAAAAGTAATTAGTTGTTTATCTTTCAAAGACAGTTTTTATGGCTATTCTATGTTGAGCAAAGTTTGGCTTGTGCTGAGGAAAGTTTCTTATGCTGAAAAAAGTTGTTCGTGATGAGCAAAGTTGTTCAATGCTGAGCACCAGTGAAATTGTTGAGTGGAAACAGTGATGTTGGCCGCCTTATAGTAATTGGATTAATGATGAGATTTGAGATCTCTGGCTGACTTAGCTAATTTTATTGGGATATGTAATGTTAATTAAAGATTGATCTATGTCATTTAATGTATGGGTAACCATAATTAATGCATGGTTTAAAGATTTAATTAGAGACTACTTTGGAGAATTAAATGTAATGCAAAGATGGAATGATCTGTTGGATTTTACCTAACCTAAGATCTATGATCTTGTTTAAGTGGCAAAAGATTTATCTAACCTAGACAAAGAGGTATATGATAACCTCAAGGGGTTATTCATTCAGGATGCTGAAGTGTACTGCTGAATGTGAAGTACATGTATGTATGCAAAAGGGTTGCATAGTTGATTTACTGTTTGGCATGATCTAGTAGAGAAGGCTGAATACAGAAGCAGAGAGTTGCATGTGTGATTGCTTGATGGATTTCCAAGCAGATCAGAAGGTTGAAATGACAATGTAGGCTATCCAGTAAGTTAACATCAGAGTTGTAATTGGATCTAAATTTGCAAAGTAAGTTGTATGTATCAGATCACAACTATTGATTACTTTCTAACCATTGTATCAGTTAAAATCCTTTAACAAGTTTTACCTAATAGTCATTTGTATAAATCCTCTAACAAGGTGAAATTCAGGTGGAATGTTCTAAGTCCTCTAACAAGGACACTCCTAACAGGGTGATTAAATCCTGTAACTAGGTCACACCTAGCAGTGTGTTATTGTAACCTTTAACAGGGTTGGCTCCTCACAAAGCTCACTTCAGAAGAGTGAAAACTTGGTAGCATGTTACTGGTGGTTTTTCCCATATTGGGTTTCCATGTTAAATACTTGTGTCAACTTGTGTGAATTCTTATGGTTTGTTTTACTATTATGTTTCTACAAGCTAATTTCAATAGATAGTAATATGCATGATTAAAGTTGTTGACTTATGCTACTATTTCTGAGTAGATCTAAAATATAGAAAGTTTTTATTTGCTACATCTAGACCTGAGGATAACTGATTCACCCCTCCCCTCTTCATTATTCTAAATTCATTCTAATAGGGTTGATTAGAGAAAGTATAAGTCCTTGTATTGTTCCTACAGTACTAGCCCCAAAGAAAGATGGTACTTGGAGGTTGTGTACCGATTCTAGGGCCATCAACAAGATAACTATCTGGTATAGGTTCCCTTTACCAAGGATGGAATATTTGATGGATTATCTTGGTGGAGCTAGATATTACTCCAAGATAGATCTTAAGAGTGGATATCATCATATCAAAATCAAAGGGGGAGATGAGTGGAAGACTTCTTTTAAGACCACCGAAGGACTGTATGAATGGCTTGTTACACCTTTTGGGTTGTCAAATGCCCCAAGCACATTTATGAGATTGATGAATGTGGTTTTGAAGGAATTCATTGGAAAATGGGTTCTAGTGTACTTATATGAAATCCTGGTGTGCAATAAAACCAAATAGGATCATCTTAGACATTTGCAATTGGTAATGTAAAGATTGTATGAAGAAAAGTTGACAATAAACTTGGAAAAGAGTGAGTTCATGAAGCAAGAGTTGGTATATCTAGGTTTTGTTATCTAAGAAGGTAACTTGAAGATGGATAACAACAAGGTGGAAGCAATTCTGAATTGGCCTACACCAAGGTCAGCAATTGAAGTTAGGAGTTGTTAGCACTTTTTCTTGCAACACTTACCTAATAATGACAGTATACCTCATATACTTGAATGCAACCTCTTTTAGGCAAGAGAAAGGATAATTGCTAAGGATTGGATGATATCCTTCTTCATTTTTGAGCTCCACAGACTCAGGCGGGTACTACCTTTTAAAGATTACTGATACTTCAGCCTATGTATTTGATGGATTATTTCATTCACTGGCTATGTACCTAAAGCCTCACTGTAACAACTTATAAAATAATGTAGAGATTGCAATGATTAATTTGAAACAGAGTATTATAAGCCAAGCTATAGTTTTGATAACATGAACCAATGAGACAAGGATTTGCATCCTTCTTCCTTTTGTCTTTAGGAGGGATAACATGATGATTCACTCTCTAAAGAATCAAAAAAATGGACAATATCCTACTGATATGAGTCCTTAATGAGTTCAGCTCATTTGTTCTAAAAACTAGATGAAATTGATTAATTTGTTTATAACTAAATGGAGAAAAAACTTGCTCAACAAACTCTAGATCAGTGCCTATTCCTTGGGCAAAGAGTCAATGAAAACATATGTCAACAACAAAAAACTAATGCAATATTGAAGAATGCCTTACAAACTTCATACAATCCAAATTGGATGCCTTACAAACAATCTACTCAACTCAATACTTCTTCATCAGATCTTCACAACTATGTCCTGCTCTCTGAAACCACTTACAAAATTTAACTCTCTCCTTGAGAAAGACTCACAAATGATTAGACACACTACCTTGTAGTAGGTATATTTTATGTGCCTTACAAATGAACTATACTAGAGCATAAACCACAGTTAAAAGAGACAAAACAACAATGAATAGGAACTGCACTATATTCTCATTAATCCAAGTTGTTTCCAGATATCCAGACAATAAACGCAAGAACTAAACATGAAAAATAAGTATGCTTTAAAAATATAAATCTTCAAACCAAATGGTAACTTGTACTGAACCAAGCAAATACAAGAACAAGACCAGGAACCTCCACAGGAACCAGAACAGGAACCTGAAATTAGAACCCTCAAAATAGAAAAGAGAAGAGAATAAATAAGAGAGAAGAAACCCTAATCTTTCTGAGATATTCACACCTATCCCTCTTCTAAAAATTTGATTTTTTACTCATTCCTTCTTTTCAAAATAACTGAAACTCATTTTACCTTTTATCCTTTGAATGTGTTACCATCGGTGATCTCTAAAATCTAATTTTTTCTTGTTTTCAAAGTCTTTCAATATCTAACTAATTTCATTAATGCCTGGCTCCACTAGTCTTTTCAAAATCTGATTTTATCCCTTGATATTATCCATCATTTTCCACTGAGAAATCCATCAAATCTGATTTCATTTGCAAAATATTTTTGAAATCTGAGAAAATATTTGCTCACAAAACCTCCTAAAAAGCTCTAACAAATCTGACCTTTGCAATAAAAAATATGTTCATTTTGTCTCAACCTTATATGCAAATCTGATCCTGTTTGCCCCTTCAAAATTTGACCTTTCTTTGCCTGAGAAAATCTGATTTTATCCTTTGAGAAACCCTCTGGGAAAGCCTTGTCAAATTTTGAAATAAAACATTTTACAAAAAATGCAAAAGAATACATTTCAAATCCTTTTAATCTTTGAACTTTATACATTTTCTGTCTTTGAAAACCTTCACTTTACTTTAATATGCCCAAACTTCACCAAAAATTGACACTTGTCACATGCTAATTCGATATTATAAACTGGCTTTTTAATGATGCCTTTAACCCTAGTTAGCCTTTCTCACTTTGTCTCCAAGTCTCTAAATTTTTTGCCTAACCACGGTTAAATCCAGTGACCATGCGAAAACCACAGTCTCATTGTCTCTGAATAAATTTCCACTTAGCATCTTTAACCGGCGACCATGCGACCAACATCTAACAGTTTATCCACATCTGGCGACCATGCGACCACACTTAGTCTCCAAGTCGCTAGCAAATTTCAACTCAATTGTCAACCTTGGGTGACCTGGTGACTAGCATCTAGTGACTTATATCTATCTGGAAACCATGCGACAATTGGCTATCTCCTTGTCGCGATAGTCATCTCTGACATCTGGCTACTTCATGACTAACCGCTAGCGGTCAATCGCCAAGTCTCGGCGGTTAACTCTGGCATCTCCCAATTGTGCAACTAATCGCTAGCGGTTAGTTGCCAAGTCTCCACGGTTATCTCCTTCGGCGGCTAACTTCTCGCAACTACATGACCGGAACTTCTCGTGACCACACGACCGGATGCCACGTGTCATTTTCATCAAAATTTGTTTTCCTCCATTGTCAGGCATGAAAACTAAGGTGGTTGGATGATTGAGCACATGCGTGGATAGCCTCCTCATCAGCTTCATACTTGATATGTTTGTGTCTTGGTATATAAACATTCAAAATTCCATCCCCGAATGAATGTGGGACAATGGGTTTTCATGTTTCAAAGGCATTTTCAAAATTTAGCCTAAAATCTAGGGGTTTGCCCATGCATCCATTCCTCCAGCCCTCAAGAGCCCGCCAAGAGCCTCTGGGCTCTCTTATTTACTTATAGAGATAGTGTTTTAGTATATAAATACCAAAAACAACCACTATAGAGCGAATGTGGGACATTTCAATTTCACTATTTTCCATATTTCAGAGAACTCCCTATATAAACTGCTCACCAACTACATTCCTTTATTGCAAATAAGAACCACCAATGTCTCCTAATACTCTGGGAACCCCTTGCTATGGATTTACTTTCCAAATTTGAACTTTAAAATTCCCCAAAAACCTCAAACTACTCCTCCAAATGCTATCGCAGCATCTCTGTGATTTCATATTTGCTAAACATTCTAAAGAACATCCCCTTTGTCATTATTTTGCTGTTTAAAACATTTCCATTCCTCCATCCTATACTACGCATGGTATATGGTATTTGGATTTAATTATTCAATGCTTCCAGATTCCCCAAGAATGGGCGCGGGATACTCCCAAAATGTTGTGTTGTTTGAATGTTTCTTAAAACATAAACATTCTCCACAAAATACTCCATGTCAGCGCAGATTTCCCTTTTTTGACAGGTTGCACATGTATTAGTAAAATGGTTCATACTTTGCGCAGAGTGTGGAGAATAGCATTTGTTGTTTTCAAATGCCTTTGAACTTACCATGCATGGGTGTTTAGGATATACATCTGGCAATTGCATTTGTTGTTCAAAAAGGTATCACATCTTCAAAGTACTACGCATGTCTTGGAGAACAACATTTGCAGACCTAATTTTGCTTGGAATTGTTCTTTGTATGATTTTCTTCAAAGGCTGCGTAGCATCTCAGACCTTGTTATTTTTTTTGACAAAAAACCTCAATCATGGCTAGCGCAAACCCTCTATAATCTGGTTTGTATTTTAATGTTTTAAAATCTATGAAACTCCCCTTTATTGTTGCGTGGAATCCTTCAATAATTTTGCAAGTTTTAAATTCACCAGATGAAAATGTTATTATTGTTGGCTTCCAGCGTATATTCTCTTTCATTTCACTTTCCCTGCTCACTCTCATGGCTATCCACCCCTCTACAGTATTGAAATTCAAGCCATCTATATGTCCTGGTACTTAAGAATGGATCTGCATATTGTGAATTTATCATGCTGCCCCGAGAGCTGGAGTTGATGTTTCCAAAGTAATCGGTGGGGAGAGATACAATGTAAGTTTTAAAAAACTATCCTAAACTCCTTGGTTTTTTTCTAAAAAAAAGTTTTGAAAACTTTGTTTGTAATCATGTGTTGGACTCCTTATTATATAGCCTCTAACTTGGCATGTACTAATAACATCTCCCCTTAAAATATTAAAACATAGCGCCCAATGAAACATTTCTCAAGATCTTCTGACCGCTTGTAAATCCTCTCATTCAGTGCTAGGAGAGACCATTCAGAACAAGTAAAATGCATGTAAAACATTAAAACACCACTTGTAGCATATAAACTGCTTGACAGAATGCTGAAGAGAAGTCATCCGGGTGGATTGTAATGATTGATATTTGCATTATTTGAAAGCTTCCTTACACCTGAAGCCTCTTGTCCACCTTTTCGCATTCCAAATTTTTACCATAAAGAACAAAATGGTGACCTTTTCAAACATTTTAATAGTTATGCAAATTGATCACAATTATGGCAACTGGCCTTAGGAAAGAGCTCTGATAATTGACAAAATAATATCCTGCAAGCATGAGAACCAGAAGACAAACCCCTCTCCAACATCTGAAAAAATTCCATCAACTAAATTAATCTAAAAAGATTCAGGCTTCAAGATAAAAACATGCAAAGTGGGTGATTTCATGTATTCTGCAACCAAGACTTTGCAAACCCTGCCAGAAGTGCTAATCGGATTAATATTGGATTGACCCTAGAAGAATCATTACTTAGCAAAGTAATCCAATCATCCATACTAAATATGCATGCAAGAGGGCATCTTCAGATTCGCCTTCAGGTACAAGCTGTTAATAATCAAACCTAGCACTTCCAGATTATTATGCAAGTGCAAATGTAGAAACACTCCAAATCTCTTTCAGAACGACCACTGCAAAATCATTGAAACGAGCTCTAAAAAATCACCATTAGGCCAAATAGTACATTCAAATGCAATAAGAAAGATGTCATGATCGGTTCTTGAAAATCTCACTCAGACATAAAGTTATCATTCTTGCAAAATGACCATTTTGAAAACTTAATTCTATTTTGCACTGTCAACTACATAAAACACCTTTGAAACTGAATTCAAAAAGTTATCAAATAAGACCCTCAGAATCTCAACCTCTGGAGCCTAATTGAATGTCATATGTAGAATGCAAAATCTCAGTTACCTTGTTCTGAAAGTGAACTTCTCAACTGATACAACTCTACAAATGTTAGCATCCAAACACTTTTCTGGATTTTAACACAGTGAAAAAGTAGAAACTGAATCTGGAATTAGCATGGAGAAGTAATCAACCGGATTGGTCAAAGTTTGGGAATCTTCAAATGAGTTCACTCCCAGGTCTACAATGTAGATCAACTTTCAATTATGTCTGACCTCAAACTGGGTGAAAATAAGGAAACCACAAAGTATGCCATTTAATTCTGAATTCTGTATTTTCAGTGAAACTTTAAATAAATCAGAAATGGAAAGGCTCTGGAAAAGTGAGCAACTGGATTGGCAGGAATCTGTAAATCTTCAAGTGAGTACACTCCTATGTTTACAATATGAGGTTCAACTCAATTATCCAAAATTTTCACCCGGGTATAGATTTTCAAGACCTCAAAGTGGACAACTTAGCAATTCTACACTTGAAAACTCAGGAAATCAGAATTATTCACCAATGGAATGGTTCTAAAAAACTTGTCATCTGATTTCATAGGGATCTGCAAACTGGAAATATTGGAGTTTGTGACCACTGGAACATAGTACAAAAGGAATTTTCTCAATTGAATCAACTGTTCAAAAGTTATAACCTATCAAACTGGGCTATTCAGATTTCTAGGTAGAACAAAAATGCAAACAGTTCTGAGCAACCAACTTTGGGAAGTATGAAAACCCATCAAATGGATTGGTAATGATCTAAGATCTAAAACATAATCTCTCTGATATACATGTAACACATTCCCAAAGTGATGGCTTATGAAACTCAATAGGGTGCAAGATATTCAGAAGCAAAGTAGGCTCCGGACAGCAAAATGACACTTAGCAAAAATGTAGATCTAGGTGACCACCTCAATATGACTACTCCCTAAACATGTCAGATTTGAAATTTAGGAGTTGGAACCCACTGCATATGTCAAATGAAAGGAATTGAAGCCTCTTCCCAATTTTTACCTTATGAAAATCATCCGGGCATCCTTTTCAAACATTCTAACTGAGCCTTCTCACACAAAAATTTCAAGGGTACTTACTTTGCTTAACTGAAAAACTTAACATGGTCACTCCAAATTTGTGCCAAATTTAGGAGTACCAACAGGAGTTTCCATGGTTTAGCACAGTTCTACTGGAAGTTCATTAAACAGTTCAGTGAAATCAGTGCACCTATTTTAGATACCATCAAAGGAGGTATGAAAGCCAATTTCCAATGGAATTAGTAGGCTGGTGAAGGATTTGAGCATTTGAAGAAGAGGATAGTGACTCAACTGATCTTAACACTTCCTAGTTTTGACAAATTGTTTACTATGGAGTGTGGTGCTAGTAACATTATTGTTGGTGCAGTCTTGAGTCAAGAAGGAAAGCTAGTAACCTTTCATAGTGAGAAGCTCAATGATGCAAAGAGGAAGTATTCCTCATATGATTTTGAATTGTATGCATTAGTGAAAGCACTAAGGAAATGGAGACATTAACTCCTTCCCAAAGAATTTGTAGTCTTTACCGAGAATCAGGCTTTGATTTTTATAAGCTCACAGGAAAAACTAAGTCATAAGCATATGAAATGGGTGGAGTACATCCAAGCCTAAACCTTCACTATAAAGCATAAGAAGGGAGTATAGAACAAGGTAGAAGATGCATTGAGTAGAAGGTTACTCACAGTGCAATAATTTTAGCTAAGAAGCATTGGCATTGAAAGCTTCAAAGATCTGTATCCAATAGATGAAGATTTTGCAGCAGTATACAAGGTGTGTCAAGAGTATCGAAATCATTTTCATAGTGACTATTTGGAGTATACTCTTCGAGAAGGTCTTCTATTTAAGGGATGAAAACTTTGTGTACCAAGAGGTTCCGTGAGGGAGAGCCTAATACAAGAAAAGCATAACGGTTCCTTAAGTGGACATTTTGGGTTAAATAAGACTCTAGAGTTAGTCAAGAGGTATTACTATTGGCCAAGAATGAATCGGGACGTCCAAAAATATGTAGAGACTTGTATGATTTGTTAGAAGGCAAAAGAGACTTCATCTAATGTAGGATTGTATTAGCCCCTTCCTTTCCCAAATAGACCATAGGAATTCCTTAGTATGGATTTTGTGGTTGGACTATCGAAGACCAAGCAAGGAATGGAAATCATCTTTGTGATTGTTGATAGGTTTAGCAAGATGGCTCACTTTGTGCCATGTAAGACCACAAATGATGTATATTGCATACAAAATATATTCTTTAGAGAAGAAGTAAGGATACATGGATTAAATTTGAGTATTGTATCAGACTGAGACTCTAAGTTCATGAATCATTTTAGGTTTTTCCTTATGGAAGAATCTTGGTACAAATCTTTATTTTAGCTCAGTATATCATCCACAGACCGATGGTCAAACCGAAGTGGTGAACCGAAGCCTAGGAAATATTTTGAGATGCCTCACCAAGGAGTATGGACAATCATGGGATTAGTTACTTGTTCAATTAGAATTTGCATACAATGATATAGTCAATAGATCCACTAGAAAAATCCTTTTTGAAATAGTGTATGGGATTCATCCCAGGGGTATATGTGAATTAAGAGATCCTTGAAGCAATGTAGATAGGAGTGGGTATGCTGAATATTTTTCTCAATCCATGAAGGAGGTCCATGACTCAGTTAAAATAGCATTAATAGAGAGTATAAATCACACCAAACAAAAGGTGGATACAAGAAAAAAAGATATTCAATTTACAGTTGGAGATATGGTCATGGTGCACCTTAACAAAGCAAGGTTGTAGAAAGGAGTTCTAACTAAACTTCAGATGAGGAAGATAGGCCCTTGTGCAATATTGGCAAAGTATGGGTCTATTGCTTATAAATTTGATCTTCCTGCAGACATAGGATTATCTCTTATTTTTAATGTGCCAGATTTGGTATCCTATAAAGGACCAATTCCTGAAGGATATTTTGATCTCATAGAAGAAACCGAGGATCTCAGAGAACTCAATCTTCTTGTTAAACTGAAACTATAGGCTGAAGAGATTCTAAATTCAAGAGTTGCCAAGCAAACTAGATGACAGACCTATATGGAACATCTAGTCAAATGGTGAGGACAAGCTGATTCCGAGTCTACATGGGTACAGGAAACCAATTTTAAGAAGTTAGGCATCGATCCTGGCTTACTCCAATCACCTAGAAGTTAATTACCTTTTATTTGGGGAGTATGGTATAGGAGCACCTAAGTTTAGGAACATTTATAGGATAGAAAGCATTTTTTGGTTTGTAAGGTGTTTTATTCCACCATTTTTGTAATGACTGAGATCAATCAATGAACAAACACCATAGTTTCTAGATAGATTTTTCATAGCTTAAATGTGTGTTGAGGTAGTTTTTAAACCTCTGGAAATGCAACAAGGCCCTAGAAACTAAAGATTGATTATCAGTTGATAAGCGATGCTAGTTCTCGAGCATGTTCGTCAGTAATGTCTCTCAGGAATGTTCATCAGGAATGTTCATCGGTAACATCCCTGGGGTATGTTGGTCGGTGATGTTTCCCGGTGTTGATTTTTGTTTTTGGGTTTTTGTTCTGACACTCGGTGTTGAATTTTTTGTGTTCACCGACAATATTTTTGTTACTCGGTGAAGTCAATGTTGGCGGTCGGTAATGTCGATTAATGACCCAAGAAATGCGGGATGTGACATTTGTGACTAATTGGGTCAACTACAATGGCTCTCTACATGTCATTTTTGATGAATAGGGACACCTATTCTAGTGATGGAAGGGTCATTTATGGCTCGACTAGGATGCATGTGCAAGGTGGTTGAAGTTGTCAAAGAGCACAAGATATTTTGAAGATATTTTTGAGAGATAGATATATAGTTAAAAGCTTTTGTAAGAGAAGTAGTAGGAATAGAGACTAGATAGAAAATAGGAACGCATGTATTTTGTAATAGAATAGAATTTTTGAATACATAAAGCATTTGGAGAATCATCTTGAGCATTTGTGTGATGGATTGCATGTGCAGTGTGTTTTATTGTGTTATTCAGGTTGAACCAGTCAATTTATCTTGGAGAGTGGAACTATCTTGTTAGATTCCATAGTATGAGATAGTAGCTTAATAGTGAGAACAATTTATAGAGCACTTGAGGTGAAGATCTTAGTGACTTCCTCAAGTTAGGGTTTGATAATACCCTATAAGGTCCATTCAGTGACCTTGAAGCAGAGTCAGGCTGACTCTCAGTACAACTAGACCTTGATTCTACATCACAAATGGAATGTTATTAGAAAAAATTTTCTATTTAATACCGCTATGCATCTTCAATTTGGTAGGGAATACTATATTTGAAGATCTCTTATCTTTAAGTCAGTACATATAATCTTTGTCCTGGCTTCAGGAAAGGGATCCACAAAAATGTATTGTAATATCTATGTTTTATGAAGATCTTTGGGGTAAGTTTGGATTTGGTACTTCCTTTATGGTTATCTACTCTTATTATCTCATTTACTTAAAAATATAGGTAGAAATGGTAAATATTCTAGAGTATGCAGTATTGAGTAACAAAAGAAATCGAAGAAGGAAAGAGAAGTATTATAAAGAGATGAAAAGTATATAGAATAACATATAGATGTATATTTTATTCTTTAATATACATACATGGATTTGAAATCACAATTGTAACACAACACATGATTGACTCTTAACTTAGAGTACTTCATAAAAAAAATAAACACATGAATGTTACACATAAACAATAATAAAGGATCTACTAAGTAAAGGAAAAGGCAACCCAGATATATTATGCAGAATAAGTAGATTAGTATGCTATCTATTTACATCTCAGTGGTAATGATTACAAGTGTTAATATTTGTAGGCTCTAAAAATAAAAGAGTAGGAAAGATGCAATATTTGTGTGTGTGTAGATACACATACATAGGATATTTAAAGACCGAGAAAATTATATAAGATTAAGCCAGATTAAGCAAAAATTTAGAATTCAAGCAACCACCATTTGGAAATGTATGGATGTAAAAGAGGAATAGTAGAATTAGAAGAAGGAAGGAAATATATAATCACATCTCACTAAGAGAATGTATAGTCACTTATTATCTATGTAAATAGGGGTATGCCCCTATAAAATCTTATGTACATGTTCA
>MU225328.1:524111-545256 GCA_018584345.1 Thuja plicata | reverse complement strand
AGGAAAAGGTGGGGTTCAAATCCATTTCACAAGCCACATCATCACTAGGTGTCAAATGACACATCACAAAAGAAAAACACATCACAACATAAGTGGCATGCTTAGTGTGTGTAAACATTTAAACATTACACAAGGTAAACCTATTTGACAACATATAATCCACATTATTTATGACATATAAATCAGCATTAACAACCATACATATTCAGTCATCACATTCACAAAAGAAAACATGATACAACGAGGTCGTACTCTCTCACTTGAGTCAACCTTGGCTTTTACTGATTGCACAAGATCCTATCCTGTTTCCCCTGATTAAACCGTGGCCATATCCCTGCATGCTCAAACTTGATGTCAGTACATTATAAAAACCATTTATATTAATAAACATTTCAGCATAAAATGATAGCATCTTCTAAACATTATACATGTGCATACGTCTACATCATTTAACATTACATATTTGCAGAAGTAAATGTTAGCATCATATTCTCGATCCATGATTTCATTAATGAGTAAAATATCAAAGATAACGGGACAAAGCTGAATACATATATCATGAAAAATCAAAAATAAGCATGTGTATAGATATAAAGAGTACGGTAACTGTGGTCAAAACATGTAACAACTACTCATAAGGTCCAAAAGATGACATGCATAACCATAATGTCAAAACTCAATATATCATCCAGATGAGTCAAATGTCAAAATGAAAGTCAGACTATGACAGGTCAAGGCAGGACCTCACAATTAGTTTCCTTCCATGCATTGTTATCATATAGAATATCTTTCTTTCTCATTTGAAATGCATATTTGGTGATCATGGAGACTAGAATTATTGTTCTTTCTCTTTGAATCTCTCATTTCATGGTGTACTTGCATAGGCATAACTAGGTCTAAACTGAGGGCCTTCATCACAAACCCTTGCACTCCATGAATAGGGAGCTATGATTCGCCATTTGAGACCTCATTCTTGAGAAATCTTGAATATAATGACTCATAGAAGTGTGTCAACATTTTAGCACACATTTTTGGTACCCACTGTGGGGTAACCCACCTTTACATGTTGGTTTTAATTATTTTTGGAGCTAACCCCCTTGTGCAGATTTGCTTGGAGACGAAAATCCTATATTTTCAAAGATTTGATCATATCTCCTAAATGGCTTAGATTTTCAGTCTGAATTGTTTTTTAAAGGTTGGCGACATATTAGAGAAGCTTCAGTAAAAAATTTAGAATTTTCCAAGGTATCATGAAGTGTTTACAATTTTTTATTTATTTTTCATAAAAATTAATTTTCAGCAAAAATCAGCATATTTTTTAGAAATTTTTACATTTTTGGAAGGGTATTTAAATTCTACAGGGGGTCCATTCTTTGTGTTTTGAATTTGGATACAATATCATAGCTCATTTGGTCGATTTATGAAAACTAGTCTATTTTGAGAAAATAGCTCCCTAGGGAACAAATGAAAAGATCTTTTTAAAATTCTGACATTTTTGGAAAGATTTCCATTTTCTAATAGGGGTCTCTTTTCTGCATTTAGGATTTAGGATCTGAATTCATGTCATATAGGTCCAATCTTGTTGACTAGGTCAAAAATCAAAATTAAAAAAAGGGCATTTAATGATTAGCTTGCACATATTTTTCACATGGTTCAATGCATTATATGAGTTGCCATTTAGATTATTTTTTGGTTATTATTGCTCCTAACAATTGATTTTCAGATCTAACCCTAGGGTTTGCATAATTTGAGTATACATTGCATATCTTGTTTATTGTTTGTTGTTTGTTGTTTGTTGTTTGCTGTGTTTTTCTGATTTTTATTTCTGAAACAGCTTAACTTGTGGTTTGTAAGACATTGAAAATAAGACTCAAATAAAGACTACTAACGAATTGTCTTGTAGGTTGCCTTGATCGATAGCATGCTAAGCTTTGTACTTGCATTTTACTTTTCTTTATTACAATAGGAACCCACATGCAAGACTTCTAAAATGAACTTCTATTTTGGTATTTTAGGAATGGCAATGATGTTAGGAAACTATGCTCTCGCCCTTTTGGGATGATCAAAAATTTAGAAGCATTGTTGACATTTTCTTATGTGTTTGAAGTGTCTTTTCGATTGTAATCCTAAGGATTATATGAACATATCCTCTCCCCTTGCCTTTGTGAATCTTGGGTGTAAGAGAAAGTCATATAATTCTTTTAGCGTGGCTACCTCCCAAGTGCTTTAATAGAGCCAGTGAGAGTGGATTGCCCAACCGGTAACAGGCTAAATATAAGCCCTTCCGAACCAAGCCCTTCCGAACCGGTATATAAAAAATGCAATTGTGATTAGTCTCACAATGGACAGGTCTGAATTCATTGTGGCAACCAAAATCTCCTCTAGTACCCTAGTGGTGCGTTAAAGTCCCTACATTGTTAAGGTGAAAACCTTGCTTTGAAAGGATCTGGAGAGCCCCCTTAAATGGAAAAATTACTTGATCACAACCACCTGAATGGATACCTTGACTACAAACTTTATTTTAGTGACCAAAAACCCTCTATATGTTGGCATAGAAGGTTAGAGACTGACTATGACATCTCACATTTCCATGCTCTTAGTAGAGACAACGGTCCTTTGGTAAGTGATTCCCTTGGGATTTGAAGCTTGGTGTGCCTGAGAAGTGAGTGCACTATAAGGAGGAGCACGTTCCTCCAAGCTTCTAAGTTTTCTTCTATTAGTAGACATGGCTGAACTTCAGTTCAAGTGGGAATTCAACAGATATTGCCCTGGCTTACCTAGGTTGTGGAGTGATTGTTCTATTTACAAAAAATAATCTTCTTTATGTGTCTTGCATGAGTGAAACATCAAAACATACACCAAACATCAAGACAAACATCAAAATGATCAACAAATCTGCATTCTTAAGTGTCAAACTGTCAACTTGCCCAATTTTCTATCCTATCATTTTCAATCTTCTTTGGTTGATCCAAATTAGATTAGGTCACTTACCCCATTGTTAAAATCTTGTTTACACTTTGGATTCTTGCATTTTGACCTCTTGAACTAGTAATCTTTGATTTCAAAAGTGACCTTGCTTAGATTTGGTGAGATAGAAACTATCATTGTTGAGAAGTAAACCTTTAGATTCTTTGATAACACACTTGGAGAGTTTTGGTAATCTCTTGTCCATTCAATTTCATAAAAATTCAATTTAAATCAATATAAATTGGGTAAATCATCCTCCTAATCCATATGTGTTAGGGTATTCACTCGTTCAGTGGACACCTCTATGGCAGTGTTGGTTTACACCTCTTACAAAATTCTATCTTATCACCTCTCTTTTGGACAAGTGAATGCCTTTACTATCCTAGTTTGGTACCAACATTTCTTAGGGTCATCCTATCACCTAGTACCTTTTCTTTCATGCCAGTTACAATAAGATATCAAGTAGATCAAGGAAAATGACCTCAAGTAGTCTTTAACCAATTAGTTCAAACTCTCCAAAAACGTAAGGGAAAAGAACCTGTATTTGATCAATCACCTAAGAACAACTCACAAGTTTGGTATGATTCCAAGAGTCACATTAGTGAGTTGGGTACACCCTTAGCATATTCTCACCTAGATATGGATATAAGTTACACAATTACTCAACAAGAGAGGGAAGACATGGGTAAACACCTTGATTACATATTTGCAAGACATAGAGATACCATTTCGTTTGGCAGTTCCTCTCATAATAGTCAACCAACTTCACCCCTTATCTAACCAAGATATCTAGATGCACACCAAAGGGCTGAGAGGGTTAAGAGGCAAGCGTATCAAGATGAGAAATCACAACATGAAAACCAAGATGATGAACTTTATGACACTCGTGTAAATGTAGTGTACACCAATAATTTGTTTCAACAGTCAAGACCAATTTCACCGCTCAAAAAATATTCAAGATACACGAGTGAAAGGCTTAAGAGAATTGAGCATGAAAAGAAAGCCTTCCTAGATGAAAAAGGTGAAAAGGAAGATCAATTTAGACTCCTAGAGTTGGAGAGACAAACCATGTTGGAAATAGAAAGAAATCCCTCAAGGAGGAGCAAGATAGACTCTTGGCTCAGTGACTTAATGACCAATTTAATAACATGTGTGTTAGTGGTGGAAATAACTCTCTTCCATCCACTCCTCCTGAGACTCCATGAAGTGGAAGACATTCAAGGATGCCATCATTATCTCATAGCCCTAGAGAAAGAAGGGCTTCAAGAAATGATCACTATAGGAGACAAAAACCTCCTAGGAAATCAAAACAACCTTCACAATGTGTTGATCATGGTTCACAATATGGGGGTAGTAGCTCGAGTTTTGACCTCAGCTCCCAAGACTTCATGAAAATGAAACAAGAACCACTCTTCCAGCAATATGTGGATAAATATTTAGATAAAAACAAAGAAAAGTTCCTAGAAAGTTTAATCAACAAGGGTGCTAGAGTCTCCTACAACTTTGATGTGGACAAGAAGATTAAGAAGCAAGGTCCATCTCAAGAAGAGGAGATCAAAAAACTTAAGAGTATGATGGAAAAGATGTTAGCACCCAAGAATTCATTCTCACTTGATTCAATTTGTCCTAATCCTTTTGAAAAAAGTGTTAACATGAGAGACTTCCCTAGAAAGGTTGAGATCCCTCAATGTGACAAGTATGATGGGAATGGGGATCCACATGATCATGTGTGCAAATTTTATACCACAAATTTTGAGTTCCATCAAGATGACTCATACCTCATGAGATTGTTCCCAAGGATCCTTAAGGGTCAATAAATGGAATGGTTCACCAGCATAACTCCCCCCGTTAAGACTTTCAAAGAGCTTGTGCACAAATATTTTCAACAATTTGCATACAACCTTTCAAGGTCAATCACCATGTTGGAATTATGTAATTTAAAGAAAAATCAAGGGGAATACTTTGTCACTTTCTTGCAAAGGTGGAGACAAAAATTCTCTTGCTACTCTAGAACCATTCTTGAAAAAGAAAAGATTGACATCCTTGTTAGCAACTTGGTTCCCAAAAATGTGGTATGAAGTTAGGAAGATGTTTTTTCATTCCTTTGACACCATGGTTGAAACCACATGTAGGATTGAAGATGTTTTTAAAGAACAAGGAATTTTGACCAAACATGGAAATAAAAACAACAATGGTCAAAACAACAACAACCCTAACAAGGATAAAGGGAAGAACTCACACTGGAATAGGAAAAAACAAGTGGTTAATGATGGAGTTGTGGACTCCTCCCAACCCAAAGATCAAATTGTGCTCCACTTTTATAGTGATGTTCAATCCATGAAGCTCAATACATCTAATCAACAAGAGAGAAAGCCAAGATACCAAGACAGGCCTAAGAAAGAAAGATGTCAATTTTCTAAACTTGGTGACTCATATGACGATGTCTTGAAAACACTCATTGCCAACAACCTTGCACATCCTCAAGATCCCGTGAAACATTATATACCTGATGTTAAACCACATTGGTGGGATGAGAAAGCCTTTTGCAAGTTTCATAATGGTATTGGACATGACATTGAAAACTGCTGGTAACTCAAGCATATTATTCAAGATCTCATTGAGAGTGGAAAACTTAATATAGATGGATTAAACACCAACGCCAATCATAAGGAATTCAAAGAGCCTTTGCCAAAATATGAGAAGGGGGAAACCTCTAAAGCTAAGAATGGAAAAGTGGAGATCAATTACACTTACACAGATGCGGAGAATACTATCAACATGCTTGAATTTTGATGCAAAGTGGGCAGTAGGAAGCCTCCAAATGACTCAAATAGGGAAATGTATGCTTCAAAACCCAACTCTTTAAGGAAAAAATGCTTCAAAATTATCACAAGTGTGGGAAAGGACTTGGTTAAGTTTATCACAACCCAAAATCCCAAGGGAAACCTAATCACTAGGTTTCACCAACTACCAAGAGTGGTTTCACAAGCACTTGACCCAAATTCTCAAAAATACCCCAAAAGTGACTTATGGGACCAAGGGTGACCTATGCTCATAGTTTTTTTGTATTTAGGTCAATAAAAAATAGTTCCAATGGTTCTTTCACTCATTTGCAACCCATATGACATAGTTGCTTCAGAAACCCAATACTAGGCTTGTAACCTTTTCCCGAAGGAAAATTGATCTTAAATGAAGATTCTTCCACATAACCCCCTTAAATAATTAGGGATTTAGACACCCTTTATGGCCTAATACTTTTGACTTAAACCCCCAAACATTAAAGTGAAAGAGAGATAGGAAGACACACCAAATTGCTTCTATAATTAGGGCTAATTAGACCTCCACTTGCACTACAAGTGCCTTTAGAATGCATCCAATTCCCAAACTGATGATTGTATCATGTGAGGATGTATAAAAGGGTCTCCTCCACCTATTTAGGGCCTCTGCTGAATCCCTAAACAAGAGTTATGATTGTTGTCCTAATTCTAGATTGGTGCATACATAGTGATATACACCTAGGGCATCATAGTAACTCCATCTCCCTGCATTTTGGTGAACCTATAGTGAAAATTATTAAATAAAATAATTAAATAATTCTTTCCACCAAGGTTCATTGAATTCCCATGGTGGAAAAAGGAAATACACTCAATTCTTTAGGAAACCCTGATTTAGGGCCTACAAACCAGACAGTAAGATTGCAAATTCAATAACTTTTAAAATATGATTGATCAACACATGAAACAAAAATAAAATGGAAGAAGGTTCATATGAAAAACTCTTGGTGTCATATTTTCATTTCCTTCTATCCGTACCAATCTGTATAGATTGACTGTCCTCGGGTTTTGTAGAGAAATAGTTATATTTTATTGATTTCCAAAATGCCAAATTACATGATTAGCCTACCACCTACCTGAAAGGGATTTTGTAGGAACTCCCAATGGTTACATAACATATTTGAACTAATTTAGCCATTTGGGAGTTTTTTTACAAAAAGTTGTCAAGTTTGCTCAAAAGTTGCTTGACAACTTTTGAGCAACTTTTGCATATTTTGCAATTTTGCAAATTTGAGGACCAAACTTGGTCTCAAGATTATTTTTGTGATCCCTAGTGGATCCAAACATGAAAAACATAAAATCAACCTATTCCTATGGTTTTGGACCATTAATTACCAATAGTTTACCAAGGGCTCATAGGGTGCCAATCTTGGAACTATGGTCTTACAAAGGGGTCCAATGATTAACCCAATGTCTTAAGATAAATATAGGCCTCTTAGGAACTTAATGGAACCCCTAGGCTCCATAGGAACACTTGTTTCATTCAGGGTTCTCTTGCACCATACTCCCCATGAGATTTGAACTCAAGTTCCTACTTGAGGTTAACTGGTCAACAATGGTTCCATGTTGTTGGATATGTTCCTCCGTCATCTAGGTAGCATCTATTGGAGAGAGTCCTTTCCATTTCACTAAGTACTACATGTACTTATTCTTCCTTTTTTTCTTCAGTACTTTGGAATCCAAAATTTTTTCTAACTCCATTGGTTTTCTTGGTGGCATATTTGTTACATAGTCTTCATTATCTTCATCTTGTGATCCCTGCACATTAGTGATATCTGCAACACACTTGTAAGGAGTGAGGTTTGCAATATTAAAAATAGGAGAAATTAGTAAAGTAGGAGGCAATGAAATTTCATATGCATTTTCACCCATCTTATTGAGGATGGTGCAAGGTCCAATTTTATTCATGTGCAATTTTTAGTATCTTCCTTTAGGGATTCTCTCCCTTTAGGGAGTCTCTCCTTCCTTAGGTATGCCCATACCTTATCTCCAAACTTGAAATGAACTTCTCTCCTTCTCTTGTCTGCTTGTGCTTTATATTTCATGGTGGACTATTGTAGTGACTCTTTCACTTCTGTCTGCACTTTAGAGATTAGTTTGGCTAATTCCTCTCCTTGTGAACTAAATCTGAAATCAGAGGGTAACTCTACCAAGTCCAATGGGCCTTTGGGATGAAGTCCATACACTGTTTGGAATGGTGTCTTTCTAGTGGATCTATTCATGGAGTCATTAAATTCAAACTTGTCCTATGGTAGGATCATGTCCCAACTTTGGGTGTACTATTTTGTTAGGCATCTCAAGAGATTTCCAGGAGATCTATTTACCACCTTCATTTGCCCATCTATTTTTGGGTGGTATGCTAAACTATAAGTCAAATTTGTGCCCAATTTCTTGAAGAGTGTCCTCCAAAAGTGACCTTGAAACTTCACATCTCTATCAGAGACTATTATTTTTGGTAGACCATGGATTCTAACCACTTCCTTAAAGAATAGATGTTCTATATGGGAAGCATCATTTGTGCTTTTGCAAGGAACAAAATGCACCATTTTGCTAAATCTGTTCACAATGACAAAAACACTATCATAACCCTATTTTTTTCTTGGAAAACTCATTACAAAGTCCATTGAAATTGATTCCCATGGCCTAGAGGGAATTGGTAGAGGTTGATACAGTCCCTAGTTAGTGGATACACCCTTTTCTTGTTGGAAAATAGTACAAGAATCTATAAACTTCTTGACTTAATTCCCCATCTTTGGCCAAAAGTAACTTCTTTTCACTAAATCAATGGTTTTGTCTATCCCAAATGTCCTCCTAAGCCACCACAGTGTTTCTCCTCAATAATATTTGTTCTCATAAAACACTTAGGAATGCACAATTGGGCTCCTTTAAACAAGAGTCCATTCTGAATCAGGAAATTAGAAAAAAATAGTATGGTATTTGCCTACCATTTTGATGCATATCTCAAACATTTCTCCAAATTCTGGATCCTTTGCATATAGGTGTTCTAGGGAGTCAATCCCTACACTCTAAATTTTTACTTCCTCAATCAATGTAACCCTTCTACTTAGGGCATCAGCCACTTATTTTTTCACCCCCTTTTTGTGCCTTATATTGAAGGTATATGCTTCCAACTGCTCCATCCATTTGATGTGTTTGACTCCAAGCTTTTCTTGACTATTTAAGAAACTTAATGCATGTTTATCAGTGTAAACAATGAATTCTTTAGGGAGTAAGTAGTGTCTCCACTTTTTTAGGGCTTGTACCATTGCATAAAGTTCTAAATCATCTGTAGAATACCTCTTCTTTGCATCATTCAATTTTTCTAAGAAAAATTCTATAGCCTTACCTTCTTAGCTCAAGACTGCACCTATAGCCAAGTTGCTTGCATCTATTTCAATAGTGAAAACCTTTTTGAAGTCAGGGACCACTAGGATTGGGTATTGGACCACTTTGTTATGGAGGTATTGGAATGCATCTAAAACTCATTTAGTCCACTCAAATCTGGTCTTCTTTCCACCTTTTATAGTGTCCAACATAGGAGCACACACATGGCTAAAGTTCTTAATAAAATTTCTATAAAAAGTTGCTAAACCATGAAAGCTTCTAACATCACCTTGGTTCTTTGGTGGAGGCCAGTTGACTATTGCCTCAACCTTCTCTAGATCCATTTTGAGGGTGCCTTGGGAGATGACAAATCTTAAGAAGACAAGTTCCTTCTTCATGAAAATACACTTTTCCAAGTTAATCACTAACTTGCCCTAATGGAGTCTCTTCAAAACTTGCTCAACATGATCAAGATATTCCTCTTTGCTATGACTATAAATTAGAATGTCATCCAAATATATGACCACAAAATTTCCAATAAAATCAATAAAGACCTCATTCATGAGTCTCATGAATGTACTAGGAGCATTACTCAAGCCAAATGGCATAACAAGCCACTCAAAAAAACCCTCAGGTGTCTTAAACGTTGTCTTCCTTTCATCACCTGGCTTTATCCTAAATTGGTGATAGCCTAATTTTAAATCAATATTTGTAAAGTAACAAGCAGTGCCTAATTGGTCCAGTAGATCTTCCATTCTTGGGATTGGAAATCTGTATCTTATAGTGATTTTTTTTAGGGCTCTTCTGTCAGTACATAATCTCCACTTGCCATCCTTTTTAGGGGCTGAGATTGATGGAACAGCACATGGACTGTGACTTTTCTAAATTATTCCCTTCTCTAACAATTCATTGACTTGCCTTACAATATTTCCATGTTGAACTGGTGTCATTTTGTATGGGGCCTTGTTAGGTAAGGAGGAACTAGGTATCAAGTCTATTTGGTGACTGGTATCTCTTAAGGGAGGGAGGGTTGTGGGTAGGTCACTAGCAGTGACATCACTATATTTTGTAAGCAATTCCTTAACTTCATCTAGTATAGGATCATAATTATTAGACCTTATACTATCCTTAGGCTTGGAGATTAGGACAAAGGCTTCAGTTTCAGGCTCCTTTAGTACTTTTAACATTTCTTTTTCACCCATGCTTATGACAGTGGGTTCTTTCTCTTATTTGGTATTAGGTAGGGGCTTCATGGTGAATGTGTTTCCATCTTTAGTGATAGATTAGGTATTTTTCCTACAATGGTGTGTGGCATCTACATCATACTACAAAGGCCTACCTAGAAGGATGTGGGAGGCATCCATTTCAACAACATCACAAAGAACTTTGTCTTTAAAGTCTTCTATTGAAAATTATATCCATGCTTGTTCAGTTACTAAGGTTTGTTGACCTTTTGTTAGCAAAGAGACATGGTAAGGAAAAGGATGAGGCTTCTTAGGGAGATTTAATTTTTGAACCATTTCACAAGATACTAAATTTTTAGTTGAGCCAGAATCTATAATTAAGTTACATACCTTCCCATTGCATTTGATCTTTGTTCAGAAGAGATTCTTCCTTTGAGGAGGTTCTTGAATTTGTGGTACTTGTAGGAAGACTCGTCTCATCATAAAACATGCTCCTTCCTCTAGTTCTAAGTCCCTTGCATTTTCATTGTCTTCTTGCTTGTCCTCTTGAATGAGTTGTGCTCTTCTTTCTCCTTGATTGTTATTATTTCTCTTCTTAGGGCATCTTCCTGCATGGTGTCCCAATTGATTGCAGTAGTAACACTGTAGTGTTCCATTTCCTCTTCCTATTTTTGTTCTTCCCCTACTGAAGGTTCTTCTCCCTCTATAGTTCCCTCTGAATTTTGATTCACTATTCTCTTTGTCTCCTTGGTCAAGGGTCATGCTGATATTGCCACTGTATTGTCCTCTATTCCAAGAGGTTCCTCTTCCTCTAAAGTTCTTCCCACTATCATTGCTTTTCCCTTTGCCAAACTCTTGTTTTCTTTTCCACTTCTCCTATACCTTGAGTGAAATTTGATAACACTTGTTTACTGTGGTAGGGTAATGTATGCTAAGTTCTTCTTGAATGGATACCTTAAGACCATTCATATATCTTGCTAACTTTTCTTCTTCATCTTCTGCCACATTTGTCTGCATACATAGTTTTCAAAACTCCTCGGTGTATGAGCCTATATCCATGTCTTTTTTCTTTAGGCTTTGCTTCCTCCTATGGATTTGTACCCCATAGTCCTCAAGAACATAGGTCTCCTTGACCAATGCAATCATTTTGTTCCATGAAGAGATCATCCTCTTCTCATTCTTCACCCTCTCTGTTTGAAAGAAGTTCCACCAAGTTAGGGCTACTCCCTTCAACTTGGATCTTTCCATCTTCACTCTTTGCTTCTCAGGGATGTGCTCACACTCAAAGAATCTTGTTAAGGCCTCTATCCAATCCAAGGCCAAATTTGTATTCATATTTCCACTAAAATTTGGGTGATCCAACTTCTCCTCCATGGTTCTTCTCCCCATAGATTTCAAGGAATCTAGAAGGGGTCTCTAGTCTAAAGGAATGTTTACATCCTGATCAAGGGTGTCATCTTCCTCTTCACTCCCTTATTCACCACCAGAGGTGTCTTCTTTACCCCTCTCTACCTTGTTCTCCAACTCTTGAAGTCTTCTTGTCAAGGATGCATTTACTGCCCTTTGTTCTCTCACCATATTTGCTAATTCAATGTTTGTAACCCTTGAAGGGATATCTTCATCCTCAGGAGCAGACATAGCTCTAATACCACTTGATGCAAAGTGGGCAGTAGGAAGCCTCTAAATGACTTATATTGGGAAATGTACCCTTCAACACCCAACTCTTTAAGGCCAAAATGCTTCCTACTTATCACAAGTGTGGGAAAGGACTTGGTTAAGGTTATCACAACCCAAAACCCTAAGGGTAACATAATCACTAGATTTCACCAATCCTACAACACCAACTACCAAGAGTGGTTTCACAAGCAGTATACCCAAATTCTCAACAATACCCCAAAATTGACATATGTGAATAGGAGTGACCTATTCTCATAGGTGTGGTCTATTTAGGTCCTTAACAAATAGTTCCAATGGTTCTTTCACTCATTTGTAACCCATATGACATAGTTGCTTCACAAACCCAATACTAGGCTTGTAGCCTTTTACTGAAGGAAAAATTGATCATAAATGATATTCTTCCACATAACCCCCTTAGCTAATTAGGGATTCAAACACCCTTTATGTCCTAAGAATTTGTACTTAAACCCCCAAACATGAAAGTGAAAAAGAGATAGGAAGATACACCAAATTGCTTCTACAATTAGGGCTAATTAGGCCTCCACTTGCACTACAAGTGCCTTTAGTATGACTCCAATTCCCAAATTTATGATTGCATCATGTGAGGGTGTGTACAAGGGTCTCCTCCACTAATTTAGGGCCTCTGATGAATCCCCAAATGAGAGTTATGATTGTTGTCCTAATTCTAGATTGGTGCATACATAGTGATATACACCTAGGGCATCATAGTAACTCCATCTCCCTACATTTTGGTGAACATGTCCTAAAAATTATTAAAGAACATTATAAAAACATGCTTTCCACCAAGGGTCATTGAATTCCCATAGTGGAAAAAGGAAATACACTCAATTCTTTAGGAAACCCTGATTTAGGGCCTACAAACCAAGCAGTGAGATTGCAAACTCAATAACTTTTAAAATATGATTGATCAACACATGAAACCAAAATAAAATGGAAGAAGGTTCATAGGAAAAACTCTTGGTGTCATATTGTCATGTCCTTATGTCCATACCAATCCATACAGATCGACTGTCCTTAGGTTTTGCATAGAAATGGTTATATTTTATTGATTTCCAAAATGCCAAATTACATGATTAGCCTACCACCCACCTAAAATGGATTTTGTAGGCACTCCCAATGGTTACATAACATATTTGAAATAATTTATCCATTTGGGATTTGTTTTACAAAATGTTGTCAAGTTTGCTCAAAAGTTGCTTGACAACTTTTGAGCAACTTTTGCATATTTTGCAAATTTGAGGACCAAACTTGGTCTCAAGATTATTTTTGTGATCCCTAGTGCATCCAAACATGAAAAACCAAAAAACAACCTATACCTATTGTTTTGGATCATTAATGACCAATAGTTGACCAAGGGCTCATAGGGTTCCAATCTTGGAACTATGTTCTTACAAAGGGGTCCAATGATTAACCCAATGTCTTAAGATAACTATAGGCCTCTACGGACCTTAATGGAACCCCTAGGTTCCATAGGAACACTTGGTTCATTCAGGGTACTCATGCACCAAATTTGTAGAAGAAAATGTCAATATGATGAGGGGTAAAGATCCCTATGGTTATGATCTAGACGTGGACTCTCCTCCTATCTTTGATGAAGAACCCATCGTGGTGCTAAGGGGTTGTAACTCTAGAGTTTCATCACAAGCCCTTAATGCTATCACATGAAGTCAAGGTCCCAATGTCATTAGATGACCAAATTTGATTCAATCAAGTAAACCTAAGCAAGTGGCATCCAAGAATGTCACCTCAAAACTAACAATTAATCCTAAGTCTACTTATAGTCTTGTTGATCAGTTGCAAAGAAACCCAGCTCAGATTTCAATATTTGAGCTCTTAGAGTTGTCCCCAAGACACAAGAAAGTCCTTAAGGATGCTTTGCACAGGGAAAACATCCCTAACAACTTAGACATCGATCAATTCCAGAACATGGTTAACTACATTGCTAGCCCTCATTACCTTACTTTTTTAGAGGATGATGATAAAGCTTTGATCCACCCACACAATCTTGTTCTTCATATTGAGGTCATGATCCATAGAACCCATGTTAGGCATGTGTTGATAGATTGGGTTGTGGGGATTAATATATGTTCCTTTAGTCTTTTGAAAGAGTTGGGTTATTCTAAAAAAGTCATAGATACTAGGAAAAGGATCACAATCAAAGCCAATGATGAGGCAGAAAGAAGTTCCAAGGGGTTGGCCATCCTTCCTGTTAGGATTGGCCCTGTTGAAAAAGACATTTTATTTAAAATAGTTGATGCTGGTCCCCTTGCATATAATATATTACTTAGTAGACCATGGATTCATGATATGCAAGTTGTGTTGTCTACCTATCATCAGTGTGTTAAGTGCCCCTAAAATGGAATAGAGATTTGTATACTTGGGGATAACACTTTATCTTTTAACTCAATTTCAGTAGGAACTCATGTTCCCCTCAATAGAGAAGCAAAATACTTTGATGCAACCTTATCTGAATGCAATGACAAGCTCAAGTCGGTAGACCTTGGCAAGGGGGGTATCAACTCAACTCCCTCACAACATTACCAGTTTCACCTTGGTCTTATGGAAAACCTTCACAATAAAAGAGACCCTCCTCTTTAGCTATGACTTTATTTGGCACATTTATAGAATCCTTGGTTCCTATTCAAGATGAGAAAGAAGAGACATTTGTTAGAGAATGGATCTATAGAGAAGAGAAGTATATGCACAATGAGAACTTCTCTCCCTCTCCTAAGGATTATGGATGAGGGTATACTTTTGTCAAACAAATGGGCTATCATGGACATGGCCCTCTTAATTATAGATTGGATGCTAGAGCTGAACCTCTTGATCATGCTCTTTTTGGATGCAAGTCTAAGAATTCATTTGGCCTAGGCTTTGCAAATCACAACAAGCACACTACTCATATCCTTGATAAGTCAGATAGTGAATATGAACCAGAATACGTACCTAGTTTGACAAATCAACAAGACATGTGTGATGATTGGGTCCCTTCCACTAAACTCCTCTGGGGAGATTCAGATATTCTAGTCACTCATGTGTTGGTTGCAACTTTAGAACATGAATCAAATATAGAAGATCCTTCCAGAGAACATCAACAAAAGAATATTGTTCGTTTAATGGAAAGAGAAGGTGCTACTCTTGATGACACTAGACCTTCCACATCAAGATGTCCCAAACCTTCATGGTGTAAGCATCCTAGTCATAATTTAGACATAATTTCATATGAATATGAATGGGACTCCTTCTCAAAGCCTTCCATAGTTGACATGGATGTTGATGTCATCCATACTTATAGTTCTCAACTCGAGATAGCTGATGAGTCACATGTAAGATTAGAGGATTTTAACCCATGTGTTGCCTTAGTGGATGATTCTTCACTTGTTAGGATGAATCCTGATTTGGGTAGCTTAGAAGGATACTAGACGGACTCTGACTCTTTGATCACCAGCGTTAATATCATTCACATTTATAACCTTGAACCAGTCATTGACTTGCCTCTTGTTCATCCTGACCTCATTGATTGGTCCCAACACTATCAAGAACCTGAGCTCTTAACATTTCAAAATGATTATGAGATAGCATGTTATCTAAATTCCCTTGAACCTATAGTCTCTTCCACCAATGAACTAGCTACCAGCATGACAAAGCCAGACATCGAGTACCTTAGTCACAAGATAAATAGAAAAGAAAATCAAAATAATAGGAGTTTTGATGGCGAAAACCACTGTGTGGTGGTGTCAGAACCAAAAAAAAAAGGTAAAAAGAAATGACATATCCAAGGGTGAAAACCTCTCTGAGGTGCCTAAGGATGAGGTACTTGATAATCTCCCTAGCTACTTTCAACATAGATCTTCAGTTCTTATTGAACCAACACAAGCAGTCAATTTGGGTATAGATGAGGCTCTATAGATCGTACACTTGGCTGAATCCTTGTCACCGCAAGAAAAGGAAGCTTACACTAAGTTCCTACAAAAAAAGAAGATCAACTTTGCGTGGACTTATTTTGATATGCCAGGGTTGGACATTAATCTTATCATGCATCACTTGTCCATAGCTCTGGTTGTTAAACTAGTTAAGAAAAAATTTAGAAAAATGCATCCTCACATAGCTCTCCTAGTCAAAGAAGAATTGGAGAAACTCCTTGGTGTAGGATTCATAAGAGATATTGTATATGTTGAATGGATATCAAACATTCTACCAGTTTCCAAATATGACAAATCCATCCAAGTTCACACATATTTTAGAGATGTCAATAAAGTATGCCCAAAGGATGACTTTCCACTTCCCAATATAGACATGATAGTGGATATGACTGCTAGTTATGAGATATATTTCTTGATGGATGGTTTTTCTAGATACAATCAGATTAAGATAGATCTTGAAGATCAAGAAAAGACTGCATTCACTTATGCATGGGGTACCTATTGTTGGAATGTCATTCCTTTTGGATTAAAAAGTGCAGGAGCCACCTATCAACGAGCTATGACAACCATTTTTCATGACATGATGCATAAAAACATGGAATATTATGTGGATGACACTTTGGCCAAATCTAAGAAGAGAGACACACACTTGGATGATTTAGAATTCATTCTAGATCGCATGGAACAATTTCAACTATGATTAAATCCTAAAAAGTGTGCATTTGGAGTTACCTCTGGTAAACTACTTGGATTCATCATTTCAGCAATAGGAATAGAAGTAGACCCTAAAAAAGTCCAAGCAATCATAGATATGCCACCTCCTAGAAACATTAGTAAAATGAGGAGTCTTCAGGGATGTCTTCAATCTATAAGGAGATTCATTTCACAATTGGCAGATAGAGCTCAACCCTTCAACAAGAACTTGCATAAGGGAGTCAAATGTGTTTGGAATGAGGATTATCAAAATAGCATAGATCAAATCAAGAAATACTTGGAAAATCCTCCCATTTTAATGCCTCCTATCCCAGGGAAACCAATTATTATATACATTTCAGTGACATAATCTTCCTTGGGGGCATTACTAGCTCAACTTGATGAACATGGGAAAGAAAGAGCAATATACTACATTAGCCACACTCTTGTTTCATATGAGGTTAACTACATGAGTATTGAGAAATATTTCCTTGAATTTGTGTTTGCTTCCCAAAATTTGTGACATTACATGCTTATGCACACTATACACCTCATAGAAAAAATAGATCCACTCAAGTATTTGCTAGGTAAGGTTTCCCTCACAGGTAGACTTGCTAAATGGATGATGTTACTTTCAAAATTTGACATAGATTATATTGAGCGTAAAGAAATCAAAGGACAAGCCATAGTAGATTAATTGGTTGATTTCCCATTGCAAGATACTACACCTATTCAAGCTGAATTCCCAGATGAGCACCTCATGTATATGACTGAAAGAACATGGAAGATGTTCTTTGATGGATCTTTTATGAAAAATAGTTCAGGAGCTGGTGTGTTGTTTGTTTCTCCTCATGGGTACACGATTCCTAAGTCTTACAAGTTATTGTTCCCATGTACAAAAAACATTTCTAAATATGAAGCTTTAACAAATGGACTTAAGATGGCCATAGAATGGAGAATCATAGAGTTACACATCTGTGGGGATTCACAGCTGATAATCAACCAAGTTAATGATGAATATTAAACAAAAAATGAGAAATTGGTACCTTACAAGAAAATGGTTGATTCCTTGAAATGGTACTTCACATTCATCACATTTTAGAAAATCCCTAGAGCAAAAAACAAAGAAGCTAACACTATGGCTACACTTGCTTCACTCTATCAGTTAGAGCAACATGAATCCAGATTCAAATTCCTAGTGGAAGAGAAACATCACCCTATCTATGACTCCCAAGAAAGCCATGTCATTTGCACCCTTGTTGGTCATGAGTCATCTCGTTATGGTGCCATTTACTCATACCTTCATGATGGTATTATACCTGAAACCTTTAACCAATCTGAACGTAGAAATCTTACTCGAAATGCCTCTCACCATTCCCTTATCTCTGGTGATTTGTATAGGAGTCTAGATGGAACACTTCTTAGATGCTTAGAAAAGGAAGAATCTGACAAAGTGTTAGTTGACATCTATGAGGGCATATGTGGGGGACATTCCAATGGTATTTCCATGGCCTGAAGGTTTCTTAGGGTGGGGTACTATTGGCCTATGATGTAGATTGACGTAGTAGCTTTTGCAAAGTCATGTGAAATGTGTCAAAAACATGGTAAACTGATACATGCTCTAGGCAGAGAGCTCATTCCTTCTATATCTCATTGGCCATTTCAGTGTTGGGCTTTTGACACAAGTTTATTATCACTATATCAGGTGGACATAAGTTTATTATCACTACTATTTATTACTTCACTAAATGGGTAGAAGTTGTCCCACTTTCTATTGCCTCAGGAAAGACATTCTCTCTATTCATTCTAAACCATATCATCTGTCGATATGGAGTGCCTTCTAAGATTATCACTGAAAATTGAGGCCAGATTAAAAATAAGGACCTTAAACAACTCTGCAAGAAATTCAAGATTTAACAACATTGGTCCTCCATTTACTTCCCACAAGGAAATGGTCAAGCAGAGGCATCAAACAAAACCATTCTTAAAATCTTACATAGAACAGTCTATAAGAATGGTAGAGATTGGCACCTATAGATAAATTTGACTTTGTGGGCCTATAGAATGAGTATTCATACACCTACTAGGGCTACTCCTTTTTCTCTTGCATATGGCACTGAAGTAGTGTTACCTCTGGAGGTTGAGATTCCTTCATTTAGAGTTTCCCTCAAAGGTCTAGTTACAGATGAAGACTACCACGCCATGAGACTTCAAGAGTTAGAACTTCTAGATGAGAAACATCAAGTATCATTTGACCATATGAGGGTTTATCAAAAGCGCATGTCCAAAGCCTTCAACAAAAAGGTTTTCCCTAGAGAATTCCAAGTGGGAGATCTAGTCCTATGTGAAAATCCTAAGAATCAACAGCATAGAGATCAAAAGGGAAAATTTGAACCTAATTGGCTTGGACCTTACATCATTATAGCAGATTTTGGGTTAGGTACTTATTTATTGTCTACAACAAAGGGAGAGTAGCTCCCTGATCCTATCAATGGCTTTCACCTAAACAAGTTCTATCTATGATGCCCATTATGTCTGGGGGCATCCTTTGTACATAATTATTGATCCTGAAAAAATTAAAAAAATGATGTATTGTCAAAAATTGTAAAAAATTGAAAAGTCCTATAAAAATGATCATCTTAGTGAAAACATATCAATAGGCACTTTGATGTATCTCCGAAAAAAAAAATTCCAAAAATACAAAAAAATCAAAAAAGAAAAAAAAGAAAAAAAAGAAAAAGAAAAAGTGCCTTGGTGAAAACCTGGAAATAGGTGCCTTGGTAACAAAAAATTGTAATAAAATCCAAGTGGTGAAAACCTAGAAATGGGTGCTACTTGAGGCCTCTACACCCCTATTTCTTAGCACATGTCCTCGACACTTAGCCTTTCTCCATCATCCCTTGTCCTTGTTGCCTCGGTCTGGAATTGGTCTTTGTCTCTGTCTAGGGGGCATAACTGTGTTAGCTTTGGTCTCTTGGATGCATTAATCTTTAGGATGCCTCAAAAATGGTGTTTTTCAAGACCACCCCCATTGTGTTTTCAACACAACCCCTGACATCAAGTGTTTTTCAACACTTATCAGTTTGGTCTTACCTAGTTTTGTCATGTGATCTTACCTTCTTGCAAGCATTCAATCCTTATCCTCAAAACTCAATATCAATTAACACACTTAAATATTTAAACACAACACTTAATTCTTGAGCTATGTCATGATTGTTTCTTTGTGTGCTGACTGTTATTGATTTTTTTTGAATGTCCTTGTCTAATAAGTCTCTCTGGGATGCATAGCTAGAGGACTTGGTGCATGGGGCATGTTTTAATTTTCTTTATTCTTGTGGGTTTAGTCTTGAAACTCTTGAGTGTCTCTTGTTGTTCCCTTGAAATACTTAGGATATTTGAGGCTTCATCCTTGACTATTTTTGCACAACCGTTCTACTGGTCATCCTGACATTTATGCCTTGATGTGAGCGTAGTTTTGCTACATTAAATTGGGTAAGCTAACATCAAAGTCATCTTGACCTTTATGTCGTTGATGCTTATGTTAGAATCTTTCCACATTCCAATCCAATATAAATCACATTCATATCTTCATAGTTGCACTTGTGACTAGTGATGATTGTGTGATTTTTTGATGTTCATTAAAAATGGCCCAATGATGAAAATAATTTCCTTAACATTCTCTAATGAATGATGAACACAAAATCATATGTTACAGTTGCTCTATTGCAAGTACAGCTTTGCATTTTCATGTAGTTTGCATTGTTAGACTTCATGTTAGTTTACATTTTAGGCTACATTATGAGTTTGAGAGGGTTTCCTTCATCTTTCTTGTGGACTTCTAATCAATTGTGGACATGTTTAGATCTTCATATCCTTATCTTCTTTTGTGATCTCTATCAAAATTGTCTATCATAAACAGTTGATTGATTTTGGAGCAAATTCTCTTTCTTCTCTCCATTTCTTTCCACCTCTTCCAAACTTCTATCTTCCATTCGCTCTCACCCCACTTCTTTTCTTCTAATTCAACCTTGGGGCATAATATTTCATGCTTGATGATCTACCTTGGTTATGTAATCCTTATATCTTTCATCTTACATCAAGAACCTTATCTTTAGTTTGATTTGATCAAATTTATCAATTTGTTTTTTCTCCTCTATCTCATTTCAATTTTGATCACGAGGGGGTAGTACCTATCAAATTTCAATCCTTGATTCAGCTTTATCAATCGTATCAGTTACTCCACTTGGGGAAACCTTGCTTAAGATGCTTATCTTGGACATGTCAATTACCTATTTATAGGGGTTTTGACCTTGTCTTTTTCAAATGGCTTATCTTTGTCCTAATGTGTTCCCATCTGTCGATCACATGTCTGGGTTATTTTGTGATCCCAAATTGATCTCACACTTCAACTGCATTCTTTGACTACATGTGTTCCCATAAAGATCACACATTAGTCAAAGAGGGGAAAATGTATGCACCCTAAAATGGTCGCTTAGACTATGGGCCCCCATTCTTCAATTTA
>MU225328.1:490404-504371 GCA_018584345.1 Thuja plicata | reverse complement strand
AAGAGACTCCAACCCTTGAAGATGATGGGATTCCTTCATGTAATACCCTCTCTGGATCAGTTCTCACCCTTGACCTAGTATTCATTCTGTAAGACATTTATTTATTTTGCACTAATCACAGAGATGTCCCTTTTAGAGTCACCACCCAAAACTTGGGATGAATACTTATCAAGAGAGTACTCTAACAATAACCATAAATATACTTGTAAACAAGTTTAAACTTTTAAGTGCCAGAGATCCTAATTACTTGGGCAAGAGATATTTTTTAGATTCTTAACAAAACTTTTAAAATCTCTTAGACTCCCCAGCAGAGTCACCAATTTGTTGGCGTACTCGGATGGGAAAACTCAACTGATTCTGAAAATTTTTAAACTATGGAACACCAGAGAATTCTAAATACTTCAACAATACTTTACAATCTCTTATCCCCAGTAGAGTCACCAATTTATTAGGACTTTTTCTTGCAACACTTACCTAATGATGATAGTATACCTAGCATACTCAGTTGCAACCTCTTTTAGGCAAGAGAAAGGCTGATTTCTAAGGATTGGATAATATCCTTCTTCATTTTTGAGCTCCACAAAATCAGGCAGGTTTTACCTTTTAAAGATTACTGATATCTCAGTCTATGTATTTGGTGGATTGTTTCATTCACTGGGTATGAACCAAAAACCTCACTGTAACAACTTATAGAACACTTTAGAGATTACAATGACTAACTTAAAATAGAGTACTATAAGCCAGGCTATGGTTTTGATAACATAAACCAATGAGTCAAGGATTTGCATCCTTCTTCCTTTTGTCCTTAGGAGGGATAACCTAATGATTCACTCTCTAAAGAATCAACAAAGTGGACACTGTCCTGCTGACATAAGTCCTTGATGAGTTCAGCTCATATATTTTAGTGACAAGTATGTTTGGAATAATTTTGAATGTTTTGAAAACACAGATGATGATAGATTATTAGACCCAGGTCTAGATCAGTGCCTATTTTTTGGGTTATAGAGTCAAAAGATTGAAGTTTCACATAAACAAAACACTGTAAGCTGCGTTACAACCTACATGCAATTAAGATAATTTGCCTTACAAATTATCTGATTACCTCTAAAATACAGTATCAAATCCTTAAATACTGATATGCTTCCTGAAACTACTCAAAAAACTTAGTTCTTTACATGAAAGAAACTTGCAAGTAATTAGATAGTCACCTTGTAACCAAAATGCTTCGGAATGCCTTACAATCTTAAGCATAAAAAAGAATAAACAGGAAATAATGAGACAACAATAAAGAAGAGTAAAATTGCACCGTATTTTATTGATGTAATACTTCCTTTATACATAAAAAATATTTGAAGCTTGAAAGAACACAGGCACAAATTTAGTAAGACTGATTCTTTACATTATATTTCATCCTCCTTTCATAATATAACTCTATTCTATATATAGGTCTTCAACCATCTTGGAATCCTTTTCAAAAGGATGCTACAACCTTCGGATGGTCTCAGAAAACCTAACCCTTAAACTACAGAAGAGACAAAAAGAAAGAGAGAGAAGAAGCGGTGGAATGACCAAGTCAAAAAGATAAAAACAAAGATTCTTTGTTCTTCTCCCGATCTAGTGACTTGAATCTGATAGCATACATGGTAGATGGCAGTAGTTATGCCAAGTCTAGATGACCATGCTTTTAGATTTACCTACATTCTCCTTTTGCAATATTTGTCCTCTTTATCTTTAATGGTGAGGTGCCAAGTAGTCATCCTTACTCATCATCCAAGATTTCTTCTTCAACTAATGGCTTCTTTCTCTTAGGTGTATTCATCAACTCCCATACTTTCACTTCATCATCTGATGGCCACTTGAAGTCCTAAGTACTCTGTATTTAGACTTTTTGCCTGTCCCATCTTGCATCAATGATATTCTTAACATCTAATAGAAACTTGTTGATATCATTCTCTGCCTTGAAAGCTTCGTCCAATATCTTATTGAACCCTTCTATATCAATATCTGTTCCTGAAATAAATGCCTCATCACTAGGCATTTTACTATCAAACTCACCCCTCCAGGCATCTAAGGCCTTTACTTGATCATCATCTCCTCTTAAGGAAGGTATAAATCTGTTAAAATCATCAAAAAAGAGGCTTAACTATACCTCAATTTGGTTCAATTTGCCCTTAAAGAATGAGAGAGAAATTTAACTCTTTTGATCTCATCTTCAACTTCAGTCCCTATTTCTGTCAAATCTGATCTTAGAGCTTGCAAAGATGCTAGCTTCTCAAATAATTGCACCCTAGTAGACCACTTAGTAAAATAGGGGTTGAGAATAGCCAAATACCCCATTACCTCAATATGCAAAGCTTGCAATTTGTTGTAGGTATTGAGTACATTATCAGCTTTATCTTTTAAGATGTCAATTATATGTTGTAACACACCCTTCAATGCTCTTAAAGCAATTGCATTTCCTTTCTCTTCCTCAGCTTTTTCCTCAACCACCTCTTCAGACTTTACTTTGTCTTCAATTTGCAGGGGCTGTGGTTGCATAGGTACATACATCACCTCAGGTTTTGCTTCAAATTCTTCCATCAATTTCTTTATCATCTGGTCTTGTTGGTATAGTTGCATTTGGCATAATTCTCTATCTTTTGCCAATCCGCTAGTCTCTTTCAACAATGTACTACACTTATCAGACAATTTTTTAGTTTTGTCTTCATTCAAGTGAGCCCAATGTGTCATGATTTGGGATATCTCCAAATCCACTATATTTTACATCGTCCACACCATTTGACTTCCCACCATATTCTCCTGAATATTCACCACTTGGAGCTTTTGATCTTTTGGGCACAGGCTCCACATTGCAAAGGCCTGAGAATTTGGGCTATACCCAAATCCTTTTATCACATCACCTATCTGAACTTCACTAGCCATCTTGAGGTCTGGTTGTTTCCTTATTTGATCAATTATGAAGGCAGATGCTAAATCCCAGCCCTCGGCCAATAGTATTCCACTTCCTAGTACTAATTTCCTAGAAACCTCTAGTGAGATATCCTCATTTTCAGGATCATAAGTTTGCAAAGCCAGCAATGCCTCATTAGTTATGGTCTCCTTACCATCAACTGTAAGTTGAGCTTTTATTTGATATTTCTTATACCATCTCAGGAAGTCTTTGAACTCCTCAGTTTTTACAAAGTTATCATCATTCAAAAATTCTTGTTGATGAATCAATCTTTCATCAATACATGCCTTAAGAGGCACTTCAACCTCATCATCTAAATCAGGCTGTTGTTTCTTGTCTTCCCTAATTGCTTTCCTTAGGTTATGATCATATAACCTATTGCCAGGTACTAAGGCCTTAGCCTTATCTTTCTTCTTATTTTTCCCTTCAGTTGAAGGCTGACCTATCTCTAATTTCTACCTCTTTTCAGTAGGTTCTTCTATATCATCTGGTTGGGTGACTATTGTCAAATCCACAATGTGGCCCTCTACTCCTTGCAACTGTGGCATTTTAGCAATATCTTGTTGTGGTGGAACATACCTAGTAGGACATGCATAATCACTGTCACAACTACTGTTGTATTCAGACTTTGAATAATTAGGTGTCTAAGCACCTTTTTTATCAAGAACTATATCAAGTTGTTCTATGAGCACATAATAGTTGTCTATCATTTCTTTATTCCTATCAAAATATGGGAGATCAGGGTAAAAACCCCCAAAATCCATCCCATTTCTCTTTATTTTCCTCTCAAGATTTAACAACTCTTGAATCCTCAGTCTTCTTGTATGAATATCATCTTCATCTAAGATATTCCTTGTTGCATCTTCCTTTATGCATTCACAGTGGACATTAGTATTGGGGATTGTAGTAGTATACAATTTTCTTACCCCTACCATAAAACCTTCTATGTTAATATATCTATAAGGAGCTACCCCCATTTTGTATCCTTCCAAGCACTGAGCCACTACATCAATAGCACCCTTTCCAATTGTGAAGTTAAAAATTCTGAATTGCCTAGGGGTCAAAGTCCCCTTCTTATGTGGCACAAAATGCTCATTGTCTGTCAACAATAGCTACCATATGAATTTCATTGTTTTCACTCTTGCTGGTACATAATATGGTAATAGATGAGGTGGGTGAATACACCCATATACCCTGATGACTGTGTAATTCTCTTCCAAGAAGAAATCACCCCAATTATTCTTTCCACCCCACATATCTGTGTATTCACATGGCCTAAGCAGTTATATAACTTTCAGTGGGATTCTTGTTCTACTAATCCCCAAAATTTGTACTATTGGATACATGATCCAATTCTGAAAAGCACAATAATCATAGTCCCTAGAAGTGTAATTCCAAACCCTCACCCAAAATTGGATAGGATTTGGTCCTGCTTGGTAGAACCTCTAAGGGGCTAAATTATTAACATCCATGATAACAAAATTGAAATGCAAAAGGAGATGCATGAGAATGGAGTAGTGTAAGAACTTGGGCTCCTTCTCCTTTGGGTCTTTCATCTTCTTCTATGTTGTAATGAAACCCTCATGTATTTCATCAATGATATGCTGAATATAATCATAACTAGTATTGGATTGGACCTCTTGTAGGTCCAACACCATCATCAAAATTCCTGCACTAATCTTTTCTGCATCACCATCTATCCCTAGCACTCTACACAGGGCATAGGCAAAATACTTGATATAGAAGTGTAAATCCTTGTAATAATATGGGCTGGTACCAGACATAGGATCCAAATATTTTCTCACTTCTTTTAGCATATGTTTCAGCAACTGGCCTCTAGCAATACCAGGCTTCAAAATATATCTTTGTTGCTGCTTCGTCATGTCAATTCTAGTGGACATGGTGCTGTATAATCTGAAGGCTTGCATGAATGAATTTATATTTAATATCAATAAGGTTGTACCATCATTTCTTTTGATTATTTTGGACAGAACATAATAATAATTGGCCAGGTCTAAGAACAAGTCTACATCTACGAAGACATCAAGAACAATTAACCTGGCTAAACCACTAGTCCAAGGGTTTGACACTGGAATAGCCTTATCGGAGTTCTTATAAAAATAATTGAAAAGAGAAAAACCTGTTGTTCCTAGAGTAACAGCATCTCGAACATCTTGATAGTCATCAATGAGCACATTTACATTTGCCCTTTTGTTCTGAGGTTAACCAGGAAGCAACCGAAGGAATTCATCTGAATAATTAACTTTTCCCTTGGCCTTGTCTTCCACCTTCTCACTTTCACCATTGGTCGAGGCTACACTGACCACTCTGCTCATGTTTACAGTGCTTAAATCTCCTTTTCTCTACTGATATTGAAACAAATCTAACACTGAGATTCACAGACTGCCCTATGCACAATTCTCTAGAAACAATGAACTTTTAAACCACAGAAAACCCTGTAATTCTCTAAATTTTTACTCTGTCAGAAAACTTAGCTCTTCTAGTTTTGGAATTCTGAAAGCAAGGTGAATGAAAATGAATAAGCCATCAACTCCTTATAGTAATCATTTGAAGTACATAGCTCATGATTTTTAGAACATCAATTCTGTCTTTATTTCCACATACTGTGAACATAATTGAAAACCTAGTCGTAGTTTCCTGATCATGACAGGAAAATCAAATTCATAAAACTGAATCCTCAGCAACACCTTATAAAATTCAAATGAGCTGACATGTCATCCTGGGATTGGCCTACTGTCATACATCTCAGCTACCCTTTTCTACACAGTAATCAAATTTTAAAAGTCTGATTGGCCGATGAATGATTCATACTGACATATTTGATACTGTCGCTTTTTCATAGAATTTGGTATCAAGCGACCACGCGACTGCACTTATTTTCTCTGTGACTAACCCCAATCATTAACCTATGATTTACCTAGAGACATGGCAACTACACAACTTCCTTTACTTTTGCTAACCATAGTTACCATTTGGTGATCACGCAACACAAGGAAATCAAAGTCGCCAATGGTTATTACTAACCTACGTTCTTTTCTGAGACTATGTGACTAACTGTTAGTGTTAACTTCTGCAGTTATTTTTTAGTCACTAAATGTTATCTTTACTTTGCCAGACTACGTGACAGCCCTTAGTCTCCTGATCACTAGATGAAAATGCTAAGTACCAAAATTTTTTGAGACAACGCGACAAAGGTATGTTGCCATTTAATTTATCTGACGACCTCACGACATACCCTTAGCCACTGAGTCATGAGGAGTTTTCTCCTTAGACTCTTTTATTCTTAGACTTGGCGACTACTGTAGGATCTTTCAATGACTTTATCTGATGGCTATCACTTAATCGCCAAGTAACTTTTTATATCTTGAAAATATTTCAAGACCTTGCGACAAACAAAAAATTCTAGTCAGTCTCGTAGTCACTGAATAAACTTTTACCTTTAAGCGATCACTTTGAAGTCCATTTACCTCCTGACACATGTCTTATCTTGATTGAAAGCTGAGCTATCTAGTGACAACCCGACTGTGCTCTATCTGAAACCACTAAAAGTTAGTCACATAGTCTCATAGGTTTTAACTTAACTGGCATCTTTTATGGAGACTGCGTGACTAAAGCATTTATATCACACATAACCTCAGACTCATTTTAGTGATTGTGTGACACAAAGAAATCGCAATGTCTCATAATAAACCCTTGACTGCTGAAAACTTCTTGCGACCTCCTGACCTATCTGTGGGCCCCTTGACATATTGCTGGCCCTGTTCAATGAATCCGTCACTATGCGATACAAAGTAAATCATGAAGTCTGGGAAAGAAAAAGGAATATTATGATGTTGCATGAGACAACGCGACAAAGGCTAATCGCTAAGTCTGGGATAAAAAGGAATATGCCACTTTCAATTATGTGACTAGGCGATTAGAATACAACTCATGACTTAAGTGAGGAAAAAAGGTAAGTGAGAAACATAAACGAATAGGACCCAAGGGTTTCCTTTTCAAATTCAAACATTGAATAAGAGCTAGGGTTTCAAGCCTTTTGAATATTCTCACAGGTTTAGACTTGAAAACATGAAAACTTGGAGAGGGAAAACCACAAAGCTAAGGGAAAGAAGCCAAAACCTGGAATACAACCAACAGATGGCACATATCATTCCTTGTAAGAAGACAAATGATGCTATTCATGTGGCTGAATTATTTTTCAGAGAAGTGTAGAGACTACATGGTCTGCCAAAGAGTATAGTTCCAGATCGAGACACTAACTTTGTTGGGTATTTCTAGCGCACATTGTGGAAGAAGTTGAAGACAAACTTGAAGTTCAACTCATCACATCATCCATAGACGGATGGACAGACAGAGGTGGTGAATAGGAGTTTGGGAAATTTGCTGAGATGTTTGGTTGGAGATAAGCCAACAAGCTGGGATTTGATTCTACCATAGGCAGAATTTGCTTACAATAATTATATCAATAGGAGCACTGGTAAATCACCATTCCAGATTGTATTTGGAGGTATTCCCAGAAATGCTTCAGAGTTGAGGAAGATAAACAAAGGAGAGATAAGTAGTGTTGAACCTGAGGATTTTGCAAAACATTTGAAGAACATCCATGAGAAGGTGACGAAGCACATTGCCAAGATGAATGCACAGTATAAAGCTAATGTAGCTGATAGAAGGAGGCACAAATAATTTTAGGTTGGGGATGAAGTCATGGTTCATTTTTGGAAGGAGCGATTTCTAGTTGGTACATATAACAAGTTGAAAATGAAGAAGTTTGGGCCATGTAAGATACTGAAGAAGCATGATTCAGGAAATGCTTATGAGGTAGAATTGCCTACTGAGTTGAATATTTCACCAGCATTCAACATTGTAGATTTGATAGAGTACCATGAAGGGGGTGTTGAAGGCGAGGTCACAAAAACATAGTGGAGTATTCCAACTACTACTTCAGCTACCAAGGAGATTGAAGATATACTAGATAGTCGTGTTAGCAAAAGCACAAGGAACAAGACATATGAAGAATATCTAGGCAAATGGAGAGGATGACCTACAGAAGATTCATCATGGCTGACAAAGGAGGAGGTTGACCAGCTTGGTTTTCCTCTGCACACCTGAGATGTGATAGGGTCACTTCTCAAATTACCCCGGGTGTCTGATGCAGGAGCATCCTGGGTGTAAGGGCAATCTTGCATCACCGAAAAATATGTGTTTTTCTATTCAATAAGGGCTATTTTGTACAAACCTGCTATTTTTGGAAACTTACTATTTTTAGTAAGTTGGTCGTTTGAACTCAAAATGTTCTAATTTTCCAGGTGAAGGTTCATCTTAGTCATTTAAGAATGCCAGTTGAATTTCATTGCCAGGTCATCTGTATTGGCGAAGTTATTAAGGATTTACTATTGAGATTTTAGGGTGCAAAACCTTTGAGCTCAATTTTCAGGACCTTAGAGGCTCCGAATTGAGGTGGAACCCCCGACTGACTGGCACTTCACTTGTTAAGCATTGTAGATCGTGATCTCCCCTTTCTGGAAAGTGGTTATAATAGCCAATCGGAGCTATGGTTGAAAAGTTATGGCTTCCGGAAGTTGGGCTACCTAATCTCATGTTTTGTAAATATTTAAATCCGACCCTTTTGTAATAAAAGTGAAAAATAATTAAATGCTAAGGGTAGTCGGCCTTAATGGCTAGATTTATGGAACCTTCTCGAGCGGTGGAAAATTGTCTATTTAAGGAAGGCCCATGGTGTTTTCTAGGGCAGTTCTGGGTGGTTATTTGAGCCTTTGTCCAATAGATTATTGTAAGGGATGCCCATGTGGCTTTTGATATTGTAATTTTGAAGTTTGTAATTCCATATTTGTGGAGCCAATAAGAAGCCAATTTTCTATTCTTTCAAATTTATTTTGTTTCTCTTTGTTTCTGTCATGTACTTGTGGTATTAAGGGGAGTCCCCTTCATCAATGCCAATAGCTAGAATCATATCAAGATCATGGAGGTCTCAAATAACCACATCATGTGGTGAGAACTCAACTATCATCCTAGAGCCATAATGGAAAACCTTATAAACAAAGAGAAGGTTCGTCAAAAGGTTAGGAATAAGAAGTACATCCTAAAGACAACCTCCTGAGAATGAGGTAGTGATGCAAAGTTGTGTAGCTAAAGCTTGACCAATGGACCCTTATCTCTCTTTTAGGACTTACACCAGTCCCACCTTATCCAACTACTTCCCAAAGAAGTGTTCTACCCTTCCAATTACCTTTGAACTTGATATCCTACTAAATACTCTTCACACACTGCTCGGTAACCTCTCTAGGGTTCTTGGTTGAGGACTTAGTACACTGTCAAACTCAATTGCTATTCTTGATTGTCTTCACCGAATGGTCTCGATGGCATTTTCTGGTTGTTTGGTAGTTTTCCTAATGCTAGTATCATTGAGTGAGTTCTCTCTAGTTAGATGTCTCACAGAGTGATTTTTCCTTTTCTTTTTCCTTCAACCTCCTTTGGGGACTTGTGTATGACTCCAAGCTATAGGATCCAACTCCACTCCAGCACCCCTTTACCCTTACCTATGTTCACATACCAAATAGGCTTTTTTAGGCTTGGTTAACAAAGAAATTGTTTAGGAATGGATACACCAAGTTGATCCAACACATCAGAGTTGTTCTTCTACCCCAACTTGTTCCAAATCCACCATCTACCAAGTCATGTTGCTCCTTGTGGCTAACTATCTACACATTATCATCATTCTTAGGCTAAATACATGGGATTATTTATCCTAAGGCTTGATGGACAACATGAAAAACTAACACCCCTCATCCTAATTATTTATAACCTCTACCAATACATCCCTAACTTGTATTTCCCAAGTGACCAAGGAATTCCATTGGAAAAATGACAAGGGCTCCATTTCAGAAACATAATCGACAATGGTGTTTTACTCGACCAGTTTGAACAAAACAAATTGATCACCCTCCTATGATCACCAAATTAACTATAAACCAAAAGAATATGAATGTTAATTCAAAAAATTACATTTCTATGGTAATCATACAATTACTTTAATCCATGGAAATTCAGACAATACAGAAACACAAAGAGTTTCTCAAGAAAATGAAGTGTTATTTTTATTCACATCCACCAAGAACTTGCAATATCATTAATCTCCTTCAATGTAATCCAACCACATCCAAATTTGTATAACTCTCTTTTGGACAAACATTTCCTATTACAAATAGACCTTTTCCAATGACCATAACTATATTTTTAATGGTTATGACTGTTGGAACTAAAGGTTCAACTTTTCGGTGACTTTCAAAAAAACATCATTATAAATTAACACTATTAGTCTTAACACAAGGTCTTGTCGGTCTAAGGATACACAAGGTTTATAAAACACCTTTGGAACCCTTAGTCTTATAAGATGGACTATATCATCATTGTGTTGATCCTAAGGATCCAACTTTATTACATCAAATAAAACATCAACTGAACCCTTAGAAGACATGATGTGGTGCTCTGCACCATACTCCTTAGGTTAAAAATAAATCAAGTCTCTTGAGTTGGAAGCCGAAAAGGGTTTCTTTATCTTTAGTAACATCCTCCTCGGTCATCCATGTGGCATCTTCTGAACTTGAAGTAGGTTCTCCTTTTTGTCTTCTGACTAACCCTTTTGTCCAAAAGCCATTCTATCTTAGGCTTTGATAGCTTTGGAAAGTTGTATTAAAAATATTTCTAATATGTACCTCTATCACCTTCATTAGAAATATCATGAATAGAACCCTTATATGCAAAAATATTAGATACATTAAATATTGGTGACAAACCAATATCAGAGGATAATTCAATTTTGTAGGCATTTTTTCCACATCTCTTAAGGATATTGAATGTTAGTAATAACTGAGAGGGGGGGATCAATCAGTGGCCTCAAAATTTTATCCTTCAAACATTTAACCACCAATCAAATAAACCTTAGATTATTATGTCCCTACAAGATGCATGCCATGAAATACTTATAATGATTTAACTGTCTGTCAGTTTTCCTTGTCTGTCCTTATTCTCCTTGAGTACCGATAAGTAGTATAACTATTTACTGAAACTTAGTAAATAAGAAGAGTATATCGATTAAGCCAGTGTTAACTATGTCAGATACAAAACAATAAAGAAATGAATTATACACACATAATACATGAATTTTTAACGTGGAAACCCTATTAAGGGAAAAACCACTGGGACTGGTACCCCAAATTTTCACTCTTTTGAAGTGAGCCCTGTTAGGAGCCAACCCTGTTAAAGGTTACAAACACACTATTAAGTGTGACCTTGTTAGAGGATTTTATACATAGAGGTTGTCACTTAGTATCGGGCATATATTGCTACCATCCTTGAATCAACCTCCTTCTTAGACTATCAATAGGTATCAGGCAAGTCCAATGCTACTTTCATGAATCAACCTTTTTCTCACTCCTTGGGATGTACCTCAATATATAGAAGACTATTAAGTCCTACTCTGTTAAGAGACTTGATTCTTCAATGGTTAAACTAAAATACTATGACCTGTTCATGATGCAACTTTGAATTGCAGATTTTCAGATCTATTTAAGTAAATTACATCTCTAATCAATGTATCAATTCAATTCTTTGTGCTCCACACTTTCTTCTCTATGATTTTTTGCTTCACTGTTCATCGGTGTCTGCAGAATTATTTAGCTCTCCTTCAGCTTGATTGATCAAAACTATATGAATTTATTCTTCATCATTTTCTCTTCAGCATCCTCTTTCTGTTCACTCCCCTTAATCCCATTCGTAAATGAATTAAGCTTGTCTCTTATATAGACATGATATTCAGTGTTTCTTGATTCTTGATTCTTGGCGTGAAAAACAATCTAGCCAATTTGATTTAAAGCATAACTCCTAATTTATCTCGTAGTTATCTTCTTGCCAACTATACAAATCTTCTTTAAATCAGTCACTTAACTCTGGTCAAATAAAACAAAGAAAACAACCAGTTAAGTCTATCTTTAGCTCTTGCCAACTAGATATTTTGTCATTTTCTAAACTCTCTGTTCCATCGGTTATCTCTGTAGTTAGTTGATGGTGACAACTGATAGTTCCATTAGCATGAATCCAGTTAGCTTTAGGATCTCCATCCATCGGGAATCATTAGATTTTTACTCATCGGGAAACTCTATTTTCAGCTTGTCGGGCATCCTGTGGTTTTTCTTTGTCGAGAAACATTGTCTTCTGCTCGTCGGGTATCACTGTGACTTTTCTTCTTTGCCTTTACCGATGGTGTGCACTCCACTGGTGTTATATGTCACTTAGTGAATACTTGACTTTTATGCATTGTTGAAAGCATAACCTTTGTTCCATTGATTCTCTGAAGTCTTTGGCATTATGTACATGACCATTGAAATGATATCAAATTGACATCAATGACAATACAAACCATTAATTGATTTAATGCCTTGCATTATCTTTAACTTAACATTATCAAACATTCAATCAGTTACATGTCATCAATCTCTCCCTTTAGAATTGATGGCAACCTACTATATTATCACACTATACTATTTCTAATACAATATGAAATACAACAGTTGAGATTCATCAAACTACCAATCTTTTTGTTCTAATAACCGATAAATTTTTGATCTCCAGTAAGCTCTGTTTTAGCTTAGATTTGATTCTTGTAGCTATTTGTCTTCTGATGTGTTGATTCCTCTTCTTGTATCAATTTCTCTCCTTTGACTATTCTCTCTTTTGTGATGTCTTTTTCTCTTTTCAGAAACTCTCCCTTTGTGTAATCTTTTATACAACTTTCTCTCCCTTACGATATAATCTCTCCCTATTGGAGTAATCTGATAATGGATAATCTCTCTCCCTTTTTAAGAAGAATGTGATAATATGGATAATATCTCTCCCTTTGACAATAATGCCAAACAATTAACTCACAAATATCTGACATTCATGTCAAATAATCTTTTCTCTCCATCCATAATGTATTCCTTGAATTTCCCTTATCCATCAGCAATACAACATTATGCTCTGGTGCTCGGTTCTAGTGTATACATGTCTGTATATAGATGTATCTTAGAAGTTCATCTCTTTGCTTGCATGAACATGAATGATATTCTAATAATATGTAGGCTGATGCAGCCTTCACTCATATTACTGACTGGTAGACAAGGGTTTGACCCCTAGTATCTTTCTCAAGTACTCAAATGTATCATTGGGCAGTGGCTTGGTGAAGATATCAGCTGATTGTTCTTTTGATTGCACATACTCAAGTATCACCTCTTTTTCTTGAACTTTTTCTCTCAAATAATGATACTTGATAGCAATGTGTTTAGTCTTTTCATGCATGACTGGATTCTTGGAAATGTTTATTGCATTGGTGTTATCACAATAGATAATTACTGGTTCTGAGATCTTCATATGCATACATTCTAGGAACTATTTGATCCATGCAATATTTGAGCAATTTGCAGCAGAAACATACTTTGCTTCTGTAGTAGACTGAGAGATGCATCCTTTCTTTTTGCTAATCCATGTGACAAGTCTGAAACCTATAAAGAATTCTCCTCTAGTTGTGCTCTTCTGGTCATCAAGATTTCCAGCCCAATCAGCGTCGGTAAACACCTTAAGTTCAAATTTTCCTTCTCTTCTATACCATAAGACAAATTCCTCATTGTTCTTCAGATATCTTAGAATTCTTTTCATAGCAGTCATATGTGACTCCCTGGGGTTAGCAGAAAATCTAGCAACAATTCCAACTGCATGTGCAATATCTAGTCTAGTGTGTACCACTTACTTGATTTTTCCAATCATTGATTTGTACAAAGTCTAATTTACCTCTATTGTCTTGTCCTCCTTTGTTAGCTTACATCTAGTAGCCATCGGTGTTCCAACTAGTTTTGAATCTTCCATCTTGAATATTTTTAGGACCTCTTTGATGTATTTGGACTGTGTAATGAAAATACCTTCACTTTGTTGAATGATCTATAGA
>MU225328.1:415278-435789 GCA_018584345.1 Thuja plicata | reverse complement strand
TGTGTAAGTATACCCTTTTCCCATGACTCATAATTACCCCATTCTAGAATAACAACAGAAGGGTGAGAAGAAAAACCCATGATAACTCTTCACATGAAACAAACTGAGTGCTGAAAAACATAAGTTCCAACTTTGACTGGAAAAAAAGACATCAAAAATGAAAAACCAGAAAATCAAACCTGTAGATTGAGATAGATCTTGGAAAGAGATTTCTGACAATATAAGGAAGTCAAAAATCCGATATTGTATGCTCAAGATATGGCCAAAATACCAAAAGTGCTCAAAACTACCCCAAAGAAGGTTTGAGAGAAAACCCTGGTGGTTAGGTTAACCGCTAGAGGTTAACCACTAGCGGTTAACTGATGGTGGTGCCCATTTACAAAGCAGCATTGATTTTTAACACTGCATGCGTTAGTTTTTAACGTAAAAATCAATTAAAAATTGATTTTTTTTTAATTTTTCACCTCAAAATTTGAGCTGGAGAGAGAAAAAATTTCCCAGAGGCTACTGTGGGCAAAAATGACAAAATTTATATGAAAATTGACTCTCTTAGGCCTTTTGAGTGTGATGGTGGTGTCCATTTTTTCTCAATGTGCTCCAGAAAAAAGTGTCTCTTCTAGATTGAAGAAGAAACCCTAGAAAAGCTGTGGTTTTTGCCCTCAAAACACCGCTTCACAAACACCAGACCAGGCAGCAAGAGTGTGGCTATGATACCATGTAGGATTTGAGAAATACAAATCCATAGAATGCCAAGAATACCTGCATGGAAATAACATGTTACAAGAGAGAAGTAGAAAGAGGGAAAAAGAAGAACTCAGAAGTTGCTCAAAATGTGAGAGCAAAATTATAATCTGAATTAATGAACAACAATTACAAAGTTCAACCTTAAAAAGGTGAATGAAACCCTAAAAGGTAAAAGCTAGGTTGTACATTAATAATTAATAAAAGAATTAATTATTAATTCACCTAAGAGAAAGCTTAAGCACTAAAGAGTAATAACTTAACTAATTAAATCAACATGATTTAATTAATAAGAAAACTAATGATTACTCTAACACCTTATCCATTGGGCATATCTCAAATGTAGATATAGAAAACATGAACCAACTATTAGCATAGACTCAAAGCCATAAACACAATCAATCCAGGACAACCACTACTTATAAGATCCTTCTGTAGACAAATCAAAAGAGTCTATGCCCTATCTAAAGTATGTTTCATTTGATCTTAGATCAAAAACTATGGAATAAAACATATACATAGGTAACCCTATGTAGTGAATCACAAAATAAAAAACTCGCAAGATTGACACCAAGGAGAGACTTGAAAATGGAATAATTACATTAAGTATGATGAATCATGTACATGTTCTAATCTTATCTGAAACATACCACTTCAATAATATGCAAAAGACACGAGAACTTTCTTATTCTATCCAAATACAAAATGATACAGTCTATTATATCCCCTTGGGACTAAAGCTTAGAACCAACATTTGGAATCCAAAACTTTTGAACCCCTACAAAAGAGAAAATAAGGAGATATATAGAAGAAGGATAACCCTAAAGATTATGACCATCTAACACCTATACTTCTTCATATATCGTATTCACTGAAACCTCCTTTTCTTGAGTCAAACAACTAATTTATCTTTCTCCAAAAGATCAAGAAAAGGTTTAATCTGGTTTAACTTTCTAATCCCCTAAAAAGTAATTCCCGCCAAGCTAAAAACCTCCTCCATACTTCATACTAATCATGCCTTGACAGGAAACCACAAATCCCTTGGGATGATGGAAAATAGTGTCCACATTTAAGGTAGAGAGGACAAGAGCCAAAATTAGGGTTTGAAAAATCTACAAGTCTTTAATAGAAACCCCAATTGTCACTTCTCCTCATAAATGCAACACTGAGCTACCCAATCTCTATCTAGATACCATCCGCAAATGCAACCCACAAGATTAGATTTAACATTTATTGCTCTATAGTACATGACAAGGTCTAAAATTAGTTACAAGGCTACCTCCCTGGTGTGAAACCCTCATCAATGGCTGAGATCAATATTTTCTCCAACTTTAAAACATAGTTATGGATCAACTCTAAGTTACTCAGGCCTCTAGCTAGATTCTACCAAGTGTCACTCTGTCGCAATGACTCTATCATTAGATATTGGTCACTTATCCCTTAAGGATTTTTGATAACCATTAGATCTTTTAAAACTGGCAACCTTGTATCCTTTCTTTACTTCTGGTCAAGTCCCATCTTTTATCCATGTGTCACACAGGTGCAATGCCCTGAACACTATTTGATGATCATCTTCCCTATAAGGCTTTACACCCACCATCAGATCTAATCACATCAGCTTTCCCTTTAACCTTTCCTTTCTCCATCCCCATGATCACAAGAGGACGGGTGTCAACTAGTCGTAATTCCTCAAAGACTACTCTTTGATCATATTCAGATTAAGGCAAAGCACCAGTCATCCGATAAGAAGAAACTTGTTTCACTTTTATGTTATCCTTTAGCGCTGACCAAAATTGACTTGTGACATGGAAGGCAGGCACATTACCTTAATGCCTAAAACTCAATTATATTTCTTTTAAGGAATAACGTCGACCGCTAGATCATCTCAAACTTGTCTGACCATTAACTTTATTACCTTATCACTAATACGGACCCTTTTGGGACACATAGTGAAAGAGCGCAATGCCTTGATGATTAATCTATCTGCATCTCCACTTCAAGGCTTTACACTCACCATTGGATGAAGTCTGACCTGGCTGCACATTAACTTTACCCTTGGCTTCATAACCACAGGTCCCACCTCCTAGATAGGACACATGTCACATAAGCACAATGCCTTAATGACTAAAATTTTTGCACCTTTTCTTTAACAAAATGCATCGATTGTTGGATGAAATCCAGCCTGATATGTCTTTAACCTGTCCATAGCCTCAAACACTTTACATGTAGCGATTAGGCACAATACCTTAATCAATATATTTTGTGCATCTAATCTTTGAGGAAAAGTGTTGACCATAGGATCAACTCAGATCTGCATGACCATTGACCTTATCTTTGACAGGCCCCAAGATCTAACAACTCACCTCATGTCAAGATGGTGCAATGCCTAGAAGGGTAAATCAACTGCATCTCATGATTTAGGCTTTATGCCCACCATAGATCTTCCTCTAATTCTATCAAACTTTATCTTATCTCAAGCTCTAGCCACTTTCCACATGGTTTTCTATCGCAAAGCCTTGATGAATAAATATCTTCATCTTCGCGACAAAGGAAAAGTGTCAGTTGTCAGATCAAACCTTACTTGGTACTTTTCCACTTAACTAGCCTTTAACCCTGAGAAATCAATTCCCTTTTGTCTCTAAGTCGCTGAATACATCACTTAACCCTTGGTTTATTTAAAGATTAAATTCCAGCCCCACAATTAGATCTACATCCTCGGTCCTCACTAGATCTTTGAATAAAAGAGCTGACCTTGACTTTATCTAGTGATTCAGAGCCAACCACACATCTCTGATAAGATTGATAGCCTACACATAATCTCATAATCTTGAAAGCACATTCGATCCCATTCAAAGATTAATAAATAAAGATCATGCCAAGTCACTAGATAAATAGAGAATACTCCTTGGCCAAGCATAGTAAAAAAATAAAGCCTCTCGGGACTTAGGAAAGATAAGGAAAATTAAAAGTGCAAGACCACGACAAGCCTAGGAAGATAAAAGGGGGCCCCGATCATGACAAAAAGACACATGACAACTTAAGACTTTAAGTTAGAAAAATTAACTTCAAAATAGAATTTGCAGTGAGGATTTAGGGGTTTTAGCCAAGACCTTGCACAAAGACTTAGGGTTTTTAGGCTAGAGACCTAAAACAAAATTCAGAGATAAGAGCATGATACAAAACTAGGAAATTTTTTGAAATAGGTCTAATAGCGGCTCCATCTGGGGATGTATGCCTCTTATAGGAATAGAAAGGATTTAGGCTCCCTGGGAAAAGAAGACCACCAACAGGAAAAATAAACCTAACTAAAAATAGAAAAAAATAAACAGAAAGGGAAACCTACTCCTATCAGCAAAGACAACATCTCTACAACTTATTCTCTAATTTGAAGATATCAAACCAGTTCTGATGGCCTAACACCATCACCAATTTTCAGAATTCACTTGCCTCTGTCAAATACAAACTTCTTTACCCCTTGTATTAGAAGCAAGCATAAAATTCCTCTTTCATCTGCCTGACCAGACCTGTAAATATTTTCCACTAGCTCAATACTATAGAAAATAGTATCAACATACTCACCATTGAAGCTCAGAAAGATATCATGCAAAACTTGAAAGTGCAATTGATGTGGTATATGCATATTACATTCACTAGGTAAAGGAAAACTAGAAATAATGCAAGGTTTATCATCCTTTGATCCACAACCACATCTTGAAAAAACATCCAACTGAAAAGAGAAGCACTAATATTTTGCCATATAGCTAGTACTATTATAATGTCTAGCTTCTCGCCACAATCCTCAAATAAAGGATTAGAAACCACATGTAGATCTTTGATATAATCATTATGACAAAGGATTGGCTGATCCAAAATAATGTCCATATCAAATAGCACATTAGAAAAAAATACTAACATGACTGCCCACATCTATGTCATACTCACCTTCGTAAAGGGGAAAGATATCAAAGTCTGAACAAGAAGAGAGCTCATCACCATCACTACATGAAGGCTCTATATCACAATCACTCATCTCCTCCTCATCAGAGTCATTGCAAGAAATTAATTCAGATGAGAATGAAACAATGTCATCAAAACTTTTCACGTGAGTGTAATTGTCATCAAATGCATGGTCCCTCAACTATTGCTCACATGGAAAATCACATGATGCAAAAAAACAAGTTGACTGATCAATATTGTCAGAAGACTTCATTTGATTTATCTTTGGTGTAAATTCCTTGTATGAGCATTCCTTTTCCAGGATGCCTATGAAATTCATCATTGTTTCTAATGAATTAGAATCCTTATAGAAAAATCTAAGAGATCAAAAAGTCTCACCCTCTTCACAAGGTTGCATACTAACCATCATCTTTTCCTCAAACCAATCAAGACTAATTTGATAGCTTGGATCTTCTTCCTCAACCAATTCCTTGGACATATCTTCTTGATCATCCTCATGTGACAAAGACATGGGCTGAGAAATATCATCCTCCTCTGGCCATGATATGCAGTCCTCATCCTCACTTTAAGTATTAGCAAAGTATGATGAAAATTCATCATTTGAGGCTTCATAATCATCATCTTATGAATAACCTACCTCCTCTATATTTTCCACACCTAGCTACAAATAATTCATCTCTGCAGCCTTATGACTAGAAAAACTAGTTTCCATTTTATTTGGTGTGTATCCCCTATATGTATCTATGTGATGGGAAGTCACATTATACAACTCTTTTTTAACTATGTTAACCTCAATGTGAGGGGTAACCACTATTTATAGGAAACATTCCTCATTCACATTTTGTCTTGGCACATAATCTGTAACATGGTTATGAGGATCAACGAAGTTAGAAACATCTTGACAATGACTATCACTTCTTGCTTCACACCTATCAACTGCTTCTGATATCTTATGACACTGATCCCTATCAACTACATTTGAAAAATGCCTTGAGATGATTGCATACTTTAAGTTATTCTCAATATCTAGTGCTACCATAAAAGCTTGATACAAAGTTTGAGGCTCCTTATCTCTTAACAAGTAACTCATCCTTTTTCCAAATGCATCTATGTAACAACCAAAGACATTTCATCATGGGGTCTACATTTCTCAAGGATTCTCTTCAATGTTATGCTAAATCTTAGATTAAATGTAGGCACAAGCTCCTCATCTCCAATATGCATACTAAAAATATCAATGATCAAGTCATACTCATTTACACATTCTTTGAATTGTTCAATGAAAGCTATTTGCAATTCTTCCCATGAGTTGATAGACCGAGGCAGCAAAAATGAGAACCAATCTCTTGCATCATCTATTAAATATTTTGAAAATAACTTCATAATAATGTCCTCATGATCAACCTCATAATCATTTATCAAAACACTGAAATTATCTAGATGTTTCTCAACTGAATCATCTTTCATACCACTAAACTTAGGCCAGTGGTTTCTGATTTCTGATGGAATAGGATGTGGGTATCCCGGGAAACCATTGAAATTGATGGCCCCATACAACCTATTCTCATACATTTTTGACATCTTAGTAGGTAGGATAATTACAAACTGCCTCTCTCTTCCCTCACAATTAGTGTTGACCACTTAATAGGGAAAAATTTATGAACTTATTTTCGTGGAAAAAAGATCATTCAATGAAAATGAAATACATGGATGTGATGAAGCTGCTGAAAACTATTTGAATTGAAGTCACCTCCATATCACCTTCAAAATATTGGTAGACTCGCCACCTCCTTACAGAGGAAAACATGAATTAGTTGAGATCTCTTTCCCAACTCTGACCAGCTTTAAAATCAGCTAGCTTACAACACACCCCAAATATAGGGTCTTTTATTGATTACTCTCTTGACTATGCTTATAGTCATAGGAGTCCTATCATTTGTTGCCTCTATCACTGCAAGTCCACCTCCTCTTTCTAGTCTTTCTTCAAACATGCACACTAGTGCAAATCAGAGAACTTGGAGTCCCCACTCACCACATATGAGATAGTATAGATATTTCTTTAAGAACTTGGACTTTCAGACACTTTTCAATCATAGACAAAATAGACCTCGCTCACTTTATAAAACATGAGTAATATTTCTTTTCAAGACATGACTCTATAACCAAACTCTAAGATTGACTTACCAAGGCAAGGAAACAACTCACTCACATTCACTAATCACATTTTCTTCTTTATCCCCAGTAGAGTCACCATTTTGTTGGTGTTTTAAAATGTTTATGATTTGAGAAGCCACCAATATACCTTAAGAATTGTTTTAGGAGGGGTTAGCTCCAAGTATGAAAGATCTGCAAGGTAATTGGACCAACTATATGGACAAGACTTCCCTCTACACTTCTGGCTCTATTAAACCAAGGTGGGTACATGTAGTTGAGATAGGTATATCTTAAAATAACTCCTGATTACTCTAGATTCTAACAACAGATAATACTAAGAAATTTTTTAATGCTAACAAGGCATTCATTGACTCTCCATTACTATGTGGGACATACAACCAACAACCATAAATAAAAGGGAACTTGGATATGGTTTTGATATATAAATTTTCATAATATAACCCAAAACCCATCAAACATGTATCTCAACAGAATTTACTAATCCTTAATTAGTACATTATCCATTGGGCATATCTCAAATGCAGATACAGAAAACATGAACCAACTACTATCAAAGACTCAAAGCCATAAACATAGTCAATCTAGGCCAACCACTACTATAAGATCCTTATGTAGACAAATCAAAATATTTTATGCCCTATCCAAAGTATGTTTCATTTTATCCTAGAACAAAAACTATGGAATAAAACATATACATAGGTAACCCTATTGATGGGGAGCTCTAACCACAAGAGCACTCTTACTCCAACTAATACCTTTATTTGGTCTTCCTAGGCTATCTTTCTCTACCCTATCTAGAGGAAAAATCTATGATCCCCTACTTCCCTTAGAACTCACCACCAACTTCAATTCACTCTGATATCCCTCTAGATCCAACAATGCACCCATCGACTCCATTGAGCCACCTTGATCTGAATCTTCTCTTGGGAATAGTAATGGGATTCCTGACCATTCCTAGGTCACTTTCAACTGATTCTAATCCAATTGGATGGATTCTTTAAAATGTTTCTAGTCGAGTTCATACTTTTCAAGATTTTAGGCCTTGTATCCTTTTTGGCCTAATTAGCCTTCCTAAACACTGAAATCTTGGATTTCTTGCAAACTATCCTTAACAACCCTCTAAACCAATTATGGATTATTCATAGGTACAACCTAGGCTCTAAGATTTTCTAGGTTTTAGACCCCCACCTTGTCCGTACATAGGACTTTCACCAAACCCCTATTTTTAAGGGTTTTAGGAGCATGTTCACCAGTCTGAATTATTTGATTGTAAAAAGTGTTCCAATAAACTCCAATATCCTCCTCCTTTCATTCCTTTAACAAGGATACATATCCCTACATTCTCCCACCATTTATTTGTTCCAACAAGTCCAATTACCAAGCTTTCTTACTACTGTTCTGCACAAGCCTCTAACCAGAATGCCTCTACACTTGCCTAGGTCTTGTTGCCAAAATTATTTCCCCTGCACAGAATAACTCCACAGACCATATTTACACTATATATATGGTCCCCTACTTTATTCCTAGTGGCCATAGTTTTCCAACCACGGGAACTTAAGTGGGACTCATATTTACAAAGGCTAGTCCAGAACAAGACAGTAAACCAATAAAACAAAAAGAATTTACAAAATGTTAACTATAATTGCCAAACTACCAACTTAGCTTCAAAAATAACAACTACATGAAAAAACACAAATTCTTGGTGCATTAATTCACTCCATTCAATCTATTAAAGTTTTGGATGATGGCTCTTTCACAAAATACAGTCAAATTCTTTCCTTCTCAACACATAGTCCATACACTAACACAACCAACCCTTAGATTAGGGTTTGTTTGACCTTATATAGGTTATCCCTTCATATTTAGACCCTAAGGTCAGGATTTGGGCACCATTAAAGCCCTTTCCTAGTTTTTAGGAAATGTTGTCATGACAACTTTTCAAAGTTGCAAAGTTGTCATGAGCAACTTTTACAAATTTTTCCATTTTTCCATTACACTACTCTCAATAGTTCAATTTGACTCTAAACCATTACATAAGACCTTAAAATTCTTTAAAAAATAAAAAACACAAGTGCCACTCTATTTTGGAGTCTTGGTCAAACTTTGACCCTTTGTTGACTTTCCTAGGACTTTGACACTAGAGCCTAATTGATCACACCAAACACTATACTCTAAACAATATTACCACTAAAAAAACCAAAACAACCTTGGGACTTTAACTTTGTCCTTATTACCTTGGTGGTTGGCTAAACCAACCTACAAGCCAAAATTTTTGAAGATCTTCATAAGACCTTAAGGTGCTCCTGCACCATCCTCCCCCTTCAACAAGAAGATCAAGTTACCTGTGTAGTGATGAATTCCATAATGATGCCATGTTTCTTAAAGTTACTCTCTGATATCAATGTAGCCTCTTAGGTAATTTCTCCCATTTGACTAGATTCTCCATATAAGTCTTACTCCTAGTCTTCTTCTTCACTCTTGAATCCAGAATTTTTTCCACTTGTGGCTTAGCTTGAATAGGTACTCTGAGTTCTTCCACATCCTTAGTCACCTCTATACTATACTCTCCCTTGTCTATCTCTGGTTCCTTGTATTGAATCAAGTCCTTCACATTCAAGATTGGAGAAATAGACATCTCATTGGGTAGATCTATCTTGTAGGCATTAGAGCTATACTTAGCTAAATCTTTACATGGTCTAATCCTCTTCATTTGTAGTTTTCTTGGTATACCCTTCTATAGCCTAGCCTTCTTTAATAATACCATCACCAAGTCTCCTACCTAAAATCGTAAGTCTCTTCTCCCTTCATCCTTCTTAGCTTTCAATTTTTTATTAGCCTCCATTAATGTCTTTTTCACTTGCTCATGGACCTCTCTCATTGACTGAGAAAAATCATCTACATGACTACTGATTCCTTCATAAACCTTTAGGTCTCTAAGCTCAAAAAAACCTCTTGGATGTACTCCATATACAATGTCAAAAGGACTCTTACCAGTAGTCCTATTTGTTCTATCATTATAGGCAAATTCTTCCTGTGGGATGACTTGTTCCCATCCTTGTCCATATTCCTTGGTTAAACACCTCAACAAGTTGCAAAGAACCCTATTTATTACCTTTGTCTAACCATCCATTTGAGGATGATATGCAGAACTATGAGACAAATTAGTTCCTAGCCTTTTCCATAGGGTCTTCCAAAAGTGACCCATAAACTCCACATCCCTCTTTGCAACTATGCTCATTGGAAAGCCATGGATCCTTACAATCTCCTTGAAGAAAATGTGGGCAATCTAACTTTCATCATGCGTTGTTTTACATGGGATGAAATGACTCATCTTACTGAATTTGTCCACTACCATAAACACACTGTCCAAACTAGTTGGTATCCTAGGTAGTCCAAATATGAAATCCATACTTATGCACTCCCATGGTCTATTTGGGATGGGAAATGGTTGGTAAAGACCTACATTTGATGATATCCACTTTTCCTTCTAACATACTCCACATTGCTCAAGATACCTCCTTATATATTTCTTCATTTTAGGCCACCAATATAATCTCTCCACTAGGTCTAGGGTATTATTTAACCTAAAGTGTCGACTCAAACTTCCATTGTGCTTCTCTTGGATGATTGTATCCCTCATGGAACCCCTTGGAACACATAGTTGCTTCCCTCTAAACAATAAACCATTCTGTAAGGTATAGTCTGCATATTCACTATGAAAGTGATTTTCAAAATTAGTACACACCTTATAAATCTCTGAGAAATATGAATCTCCTTCATAGAGATCCTTGAATCCTTCAACCCTTGTACTCTACAACTATATCTCCTGGATGGTAAGCAATCTCCTACTAAGGGAATTACTAAGGTAATCTGCAACTTTTTTATTTATCCCCTTGTGTGCTTGATAGTAAAGGTGTATTATTGCAGAATCTTCATCCACTTTCTATGCCTCAAACTAATCTTATCATGTGTATTTATTTAGCTTAAGGCCTAGTTATCATTTTATACCACAAATTATTTTGGAAAAAATTAGTGCCTCTACTTCTTAAGAGCTTTCACCAATGCATAAAGCTCTAGATCATAGGATGAGTATCTAGACTTTGATTCATTAATCCTCTCACTAAAGAAGGCTACTGGTCTTCCTTCCTGACTTAGGACTACACCCACTACTATGTTACTAGCATCATATTCCATAATAAATAACTTATCAAAACTTGGCAAAACCAGTATTGGATGGGTGGCTACTTCTTTCTTCAATCTCTCAAATCCTTCATTGGATTCCTTGATCCATACAAAATTTTCTTGACTCCACTCTTAATGGTATCTAGGACAGGTGCACAGATTTCACTAAATCTCCTAAAAAATTCCTATAGAATTGGGCTAACCCATGGAAGCTTCTCACTTCAATCCCTATCTTAGGAGTAGGCTAACTTAATATGGCTTCCACTTTTCTCTTTTCCATCTTCAAGTCACCTTGGGATACTACAAATCCTAGGTAGACTAGTTCTTGTTTCATAAACTCACTCTTTTCAAGATTTATGGTGAGCTTTTCCTCTTGTAACCTTTTCAACACAAGTTCTAGGTGCTTCATGTGCTCCTCTTTTATTTTGCTAAAGATGAAGATATCATCTAAGTATAGTACCATAAATACCCCTATATAGTCTTTGAGGACTCATTCATAACTCTCATAAAAGTACTAGGTGCATTTGTAAGCCCAAATGGCATTACTAACCACTCATATAATCCCTCTATGGTTTTAAAATCTGACTTCCACTCATCACCTTCTTTCATCCTAATCTGATAGTATCCACTTTTCAAGTCAATATTTGAGAAGTACTTAGCACCCCCTAAGCAATCCATTAAATATTTTATTCTAGGCATAGGAAATCTATATCTAATAGTTATCCTATTTATTTCCCTAGAGTTAGTACATATTTTCCACTTACCTCCCTTTTTAGGATCCAACACCACTTGGACAGCACATGGACTGATTCTCTTCCTTATCAGACCTTGGTCCAATAGCTCCTACACTTGCCTTGCAATCTCTTTGTTTTTCTCTAGTGTCATTTTGTATGGAGCCTTGTTAGGCAATGATGCCCCTGTCACAAAGTCAATTTGATGACTGATTTCTCTTTTTGGTGGTAGTGTAGCTGGAGTCCCTTCACATATGATGTCTTGGAACTGATCTAACAACTACTTCACTTCTTCAGGCACAAGTGTATGTTTAGGTGTCTCTTCCTCTTTTGGCTTCACCAATATTGCATAGCCAATTCCTTTCATGTCCTTGAGGAATTCTTTACCACTCATTAGTAGGGTATTAGAGTCCATATTCTCCACTTTATCTTCCTCTACCAAAGACTATATCATATAAGTTACTATGTTCTTCTTGAATGAGTACTTGTTCTCCTTGCTAGGGTGAACTACCTCCCTATCATATTGCCATGGTCTTCCACAACAGATGGCATGCATCCATTGGTAGTACATCACAAAGTATGTTGTCTTGATACTTTCCAATAGTAAACTCAACCCACACTTGTTCATTAACCACTATATTTTTTCCCTTATTCAACCAAGTTACCTTGTAAGGACACACATGAGGTATCTTAACCAATTAGAGCATATGTACTACTTCCTTTGAGATCACATTATCAACAGATCCGGAGTCTATTATAACTCTGCATACCTTTCTAAGAATCTTACATTTGACCCTAAAAAAGATCCCTTCTTTGCTTTTGGTAATCCCTTGTAGGTTCCTTGATCAAAATCCTCCTAAGCATGACGTTCTCTCCCTTTTCTAAATCCAAATTTACCTCTGACTATTTAGGCATGTCCTCTTCTTTCACATAAGCAATATTCTTCTCACCTTGTGAAGATGTTGGTTTATCTGGACACCTATAGGCAGGGTGACCCATTTGGCCACAGTTATAACACTTCATTGAAGTAAAATGTGAGTTCCTCCCACATCCACCTGATTTGCCTCTTCCACCAGTATGAAAACCTCTACCTCTATTATATCCTCCCCTATTACTAGACTCATGCTTTTTTTCAACAAACCTAGAGTCTCCTTGGATTCTGGTATCATTATTCCTTCCACTAGAACCACCTTTATTTCCTCCTCTAGAGTCTCTACCTCTTCCTCTTCCCCTAGAGTTGGAATCTTGCTTCTTTCTGAGTTTTTATTCCACCTTAAGGGCCATCTGAAAATACCCATGGATAGAAGTTAAAGTAAAGAGGATCAACTCTTCTTGTATGTTCCACCTAAGGCCATTGAGATACCTAGCAACTTTAATGCTTTCTACCTCTTGCACTCTTGACCTAAGGCATATTTTTTGAAACTCTTCAGTATAGGATGCCTCATCTAGATCTTTTTGTCTGATATTCTATCTCCTTTTGTGCAATTGGATGTCATAATCCTCTGGTAAGTAGTACTCTTTCACTTTAGACACCATCTCTTTCTTCCTACAATAACTTCCATCAATTTAATGCTTGTCCTCTTAGCCTTGATTTGGCTATCTTCACCTTTTGTGCCTCTGTGATCCCATCACTTTCAAAATATTTTTCCATACCCTCAATCCATTTCATCACTAACTATGCATCCATTTTGCCAGAGAATACAATAATTCCTTCTAGTGCTTTGCCACTTAATGCCTTGAGGGCTTTGAGGAATGGTTCCTCAAGTAATGGAGGGTCAGGTTCTGTTTCTACCTCCTCTTCAAGTTGACTCTTTACCTTGTCCTTATCTTCCCCTATATGTTCTTTCATCTTGCTTGATGTCTCTACAACTTCTGCTAATTTTAGCTTCATCTCCTCCATAGCTTCTTCTAGAAGTCTATCCTTGAATTTTTTCTCTAACAATTCCCTTTACAATTTTTCATTGGTTACTATGGTGCTTTCTTTAATGGATTCACTTCTCTTTGTCATACACTATCCACTTCCCAAGCCTTTCAATGGCTCTGATACCACTTTGATGGGGAGCTCTAACAAGAAGAGCACTCTTGATCCAACTAAGACCTTTCTTTTGTCTTCCTAGGGTATCTTTCTCTACCCTATCTAGAGGGCAACTCTATGATCCCCTACTTTCCTTAGAACTCACCACCAACTTCAATTCACTCTACTATCCCTCTCAATCCAACAATGCACCCATAGGCTCCATTGATCCACCTTTCTTCCAATCTATTATTAACAATAATAATGGGATTCCTGACCATTCCTAGGTAACTTCAAACTAATTTTGGTCCACTTGGATTTATTCTTTAAAAGGTTTCTATTCGAGTTCATACTTTTCAAGATTTTAGGCCTTGTATCCTTTTTGGCCTAATTAGCCCTCTTAAATACTAAAATCTTGGATTTATTGCAAACTATCTTTAACAACCCTCTAAACCAATTATGGATTCTTCATAGGTCCAACCTAGTCTCTAGGATTTTCTAGGTTTTATACCCCCACCCTATCCGTACATAGGACTTTCACCAAACCCCTATTTTTAAGGGTTTTAGGAGCTTATTCACCAGTTTGAGTTCTTTGATTGCACAAAGTGTTCCAATCAACTCCAGTATCCTCCTCCTTGTATTCCTTTAACAAGGATACATATCCCTACATGCTCCCACCATTTATTGGTTCCAACCAATCCAATTAGCAAGATTTCTTACTACTCTTTTGCACAAGCCTCTAACCAGAATGCCTCTGCACTCGCCTAGAACTTGTCACCAAAATTAGTTCCCTTGCACACAATGACTCCATAGACCATATTTACACTATATACATGGTCTCTTACTTGATTCCAAGTAACCATAGTTTTCCAACTACGGGAACTCAAGTGGGACTCATATTTACAAAGACTGGTCCAAAACAAGACAATGAAACAGTAAAACAAAATGAATTTTAAAAATGTTAACTAGAAGTGAAAAACTACCAACTTAGCTTCACAAAGAATAACTACATGAAAAAAAAAAAGTATCAGTGCATTAATTCATTCCATTCAATCCATTAAAGTTCTGGATGATGGTTGTGTTACAAAATACAGTCAAATTCTTTCCTTCTCAACACACAGTCTGTACACTAACACAACCAACCCTTATATTAGGGTTTGTTTGACCTTATATAGGTTATCCCTTCATGTTCAAACCCTAAGGTCAAGATTTGGGCACCATTAAATCCCTTTTCTTAGTTTTTATGAAATGTTGTCATGAGCAACTTTTACAACTTTTGCCACTTTGTCATTCCACTACTCTCAATGGTTCAATTCGACTGTAAACCATTACATAAGACCTTAAAAAACTTAAAAATATCAAAAACACAAGTGCCACTCCATTTTGGGGTCTTGTTCAAACTTTTACCCTTTGTTGACTTTCCTAGGTTTTTGACACTAGAGCCTAATTGATCAAACAAAACACTAGAATCTAAACACTCTTACCACTAAACACATACCAAAAAAACCTTGGGACTTTATAATTAGTCCTTATTACCTTGGTGGTTGGCTAGACCAACCTACAAGCCAAATTTTTGAAGATCTTCTTAAGACCTTAAGGTGCTCCTGCACTACCTATGCAATGAATTAGAAAATCTAAAACTCATAAGATTGACACCAAGGAGAGACTTGAAACTAGAATAATTACATTAAGTATGATGAAACATGTACATGTTCTAATCTGATCTAAAACATACCACTTCAATAATATGCAAAAGACACAAGAACTTTCTTCTTCTATCCAAATACAAAATGATACAGTCTGCTATATCCCCTTGGGACTAAAGCTTGGAACTGGCATTCGAAATCCAAAACTTCCAAACCCTTACAAAAGTGAAAAGATGGAGATATATAGAAGAAGGATAACCCTAAAGATGATGACCATATAACACTTGTCCTTCTTCGTCTATCTGATGCATTGCAACCTCCTTTTCTCGAGCCAAACAACTGATTTATCTTTCTCCAAAAGATCAAGAAAATATTTGATCTGATTTAACTTTCTGATCCCCAAAAAAGTATTTCTCGCCAAGCTGAAAACCTCCTCCATAATTCATACTAATCATGCCGTGATAGGAAATTGCAAATCCATAGTCATTCTGGAAAACAATGTCCACATTTAAGGTAGAGAGGACAAGAGCCAAAATTAGGGTTTGACAAATTTGCAAGTCTTTACTAGAAACCCCAATTGTCACTTCTCCTCATAAATGCAACATTGAGCTAACCAATCCCTATCTATACATCATCCACAAATAGAACCCACAAGATCATATTTATTAGTTATTTCTTTGCAATACAAGACAAGGTCCACTACTCTGAGAAAACCCTGAGAAAGGATTTAAACATTTAAAAATTATCTGCAATGGCTACCTCCCTGGTGCGAAACCCTCATCAACGTCCGAGATCAAGACTTTCTCCAACTTTAAAATGTATTCATGGATCAACTCTAAGTTACCTGGGCCTCTAGCCAGATTCAGCCAAGTTTCACTTCATTGTAATGACTCTATCATTAGATATCAATCACTTGTCTCTTAAGGCTTTGCGATAACCATTAGATCCTTTAAAATTGACAACCTTTTATCCTTTCTTTACTTCTGGTTAGATCCCATCTTTTATCCATGTGTCACGTAGGTGCAATTGCTCAAACACTATCTAACAATCATCTTTTCTATAAGGCTTTACACCCAGTGTCAGATCCAATTGCATCAGCTTTCCCTTTAACATTCCCTTGCTCCGGCCCCCTGATCACAAGAGGACAAGTGTCAGCTAGGTGCAATGTGTCAAAGACTAATATTTGATCATCTTTGGATTAAGGCAAAGTGCCAACTATCGGATAAGGAGAAAATTGTTTCACTTTTATGTTAACCTTTAGCATTGACCAAAATTGACTTGCGACGTGGTAGGCACGCACATTTCCTTAATGGCTAAAACTCTATTATCTTTCTTTTAAGGCATAACACCGACTACTAGATCATCTCAAACTTGTCTGGCCCTTAACTTTATTACCTTATCATTGATTCAAACCCACTTGGGACACATGGTGAAAGAGCGCAATGCCTTGATGATTAATCTGTCTACATCTCTGCTTCAAGGCTTTACACTCATCGTTGGGTGAAATTTGACCTTACTGCACATTAAATTTACCCTTGGCTTTGTCACCGCAGGTCCCACCTCTTGGATAGGACATGTGTCACATAGGCGCAATTCCTTAATGACTAAAATTTATGCACCTTTGCTTTAAGGAAATGCGCTGACCATTGCATGAAATCCAACCTAATCTATCTTTAACTTGTCCATATCCTCAAACACTTTACACATGGTGATCAGGCATGATGCCTTGATCAGTATATATCATGCATCTAATCTTTAAGGAAAAGCAGTGACCACAGGATCGACTCAGATCTACACAACCATTAGCCTTATCTTTGACAGGCCCAAGATCTTACAACTTGCCACACGTCGAGATGGGGAAATGCCTCAAAGGGTAAATCAATTGCATCTCGTGATTAAGGATTTATGCCCACCATAGATATCCCTCCGATTTCATTGAAATTTACCTTATCTTAAGCTTCGGCCACTTTCCACATGGTTGTCTATTGCAAAACCTTGATGAATAAAGATCTTCATCTTCGTGATCAAGGAAAAGCATCGGTCATCGGATCAAACCTTACTTGGTATTTTTCCACTTAACTTGCCTTTAACCTTGACCAATCAATTCCCTTTTTTCTCTAAGCCATTGAATACATTACTTAACCCTTGGTTTATTTGGAGATTAAACACCAGTCCCACAAATAGATTTGCATCCACGGTCCTCACTAGGTCTCTGAATAAAAGAGCTGACCTTGAATTTATCTAGCAATTTAGAACCAACCACACATCTCTAATAAGATCAATAGCTTGCATGTAATCTCACAATCTTGAAAGTGTATTCGATCCCATTTGGATATTAAGAGATTAAATTCACGCCAAGTCACTAGATAAATAGAGAATATTCCTTGGTTGAGAATAGTAAAAAAATAAAGCACATTGGAACTTAGGAAAGATAAGGAAAATTAAAAGTGTAAGACCACAACAAGCCTAGGAAGATAAAACGGGGCCCTGATCATGACAAAAAGACACATGACAACTTTAGACTTTAAGTTACAAAAAGTAACTTCAAAATAGAATTCCTCATGAGGGTTTAGGGGTTTTAGCCAAGGCCTTGTACAAAGACTTAGGGTTTTTAGGCCAGAGACCTAAAAATGAATTCAAAGATAGGAGCAAGGCATAGAACTAGGAAATTTTTTTTGAAATAGGTCTAACACCTTCAAGAGTTCTCTATGCAACATCATACACTCACCTTACTCAAGGTTTGCGGGTGTGGATGTTTATGTGTGGTATGAAGACACACTATGAATATTATCTTATTGAATCAATTGTACTCTCTTATCTCCCCCTTTTTTTTTAGTACGAAGCTCCTCTAGGAACCGAAAGGATAGATGTCAAAATTGGTTGCAAGTGAAATACCTACCTGTAAAAACACTTGGTCCTTTGCCCCAAAATATTCCTCTACTACTTGGTCTTCTCCCTCTAAAACTTCCTCTGTGATTGGATTCACCATCTTGATCCTCATTACTTATCTCTCCTTGAGGTCTTGGAGATGTTACTCTTCCTCCAAATCTGCATCTTCCTCTAAAGTTTCCTCATCTTCCTCAATTTTGGTGCTCTCCTTTCCTCCTTTGTTTCTCTTCAATTTTAAGTTCCATTTAAAAATATTCATGCACTATCTCAAGATTTAACAAACTAAGTTCATCTTTTATGTTATACTTTAGTCCATTCAAGTATCTTACCAACTTTTGCTTCTCATTCTCAAGAAGCTTTGCCTTAAGAGTCATTTTTTGAAACTCTTCGGTGTAAGAGCTTACATCTAAGTCCCTCTACCTTATATTTTGTAACTTCTTGTGCAACATCACCTCATATTCCTCAAGCACAAATTTCTTCTTCACTTCTACAACCATCCTCTTCCATGAAGATATGGGATTCTTTTCTTCCTCTATCCTTTCATTCTGAAGGATTTCCACCAACTAAGGGTTGGGCCCTTCATCCTTGATTTTTCTATCTTCACTTTCTGACTTCCACGAATTTCATCACATTCAAAGTGATTTCTCAAGTGTTTCCAACCAATCCAGGCACTCTTTTGAATTCGATTTTCCATAAAACACTTGTAGGTCTATTCTTTCTTTCTTCCCTACCCTCTCATGGGCTTCGAAAAGGTCTCTAATCTGTAGGTATTTCTTCTTTCCCAAGGTGATCTTCTTCACCCACTTCTTCTTCTTATTTAGACTCTTCTTTACCTCTTTCCACTTTACCCTTTAACTTCTCTAATTCTCTTTTCATGGTCCTATTCTCGGCTTTTACTGCCCTACCTTTTTCCATTTTCTCTTTAACCAAATTCTCCAATTCCACATTGGTCATCCTCACAGGGATCTCTCTTTCTCCTTCCTCTTCTTCTGAAATTTTGTCTCTACTTCTCTTCCCAAATAGATCTTTCCATGCTTTGATACCACCTGACGAAGAGTTACACAGCCAAAGCTTGACCTATGTGATGACATGTAACTGATTGAATGTTTGATAATGTTAAGTTGAAGATGATGCAAGACATTAAACCAGTTAATAGTTTGTATTGTAGTTGATGTCAACTTGATATCATCTATACAGTCATGTACATAATGCCAAAGACTTCAGAGAATCAATGGAACAGAGGTTATGCTTTCAGCAATGCATAAAAGTCAAGTATTCACTAAGTGACAGACAACACCGACGGAGTGCACACCATCGATAAAGACAGAGATAAAGTCATAGTGATGCCTGACGAGCAGAAGACAGTGTTGCCTGATGAGAAAGATCCAATGATTCTCGACAGATGGAGATCCCGAAGCTAACTAAAGTTACACTGACGGAACTGGCAGCTATCACCAACAATGAACTATAGAATTGAATGATAAAACAGAGAGATCAGAAAATGACAAAATACCTAGCTGGCAGAGCTTAAAGATAGACTTAACTTATTGTTTTATTTGTTTTATTCAACCATAGTTAAGAAATTTATTTATATAGTTGGCAAGAAGATAACTACAAGATAAATGAGGAGTTAAAGCCGTAAATCAAATTGGCTGGATTGTTTTTCATGCCAAGAATCAAGAATTAAGGAATATCATGTCTATATAAGAGACAAGCATAATTCATTTCTGCAAGCAATCAGATACATAGAAGGGGAGTGAATAGAAAGAAGATGCTGAAGAGAAACTGGTGAAGGATAAACTTCATGCATTCCAGATCAATCAAGCTAAGGGAGAGCTAAAGAATTCTGCAGACACGGACAAACAGTGAAGCACAGCATCACAGAGCAGAAAGTGTGGAGCACAAAGGAATTGAATTGATACATTGATCAAAGAGGTATTGTACATAAATAGACCTAAAATTTGCAATTCAAAGTTGCATTAGAAATAGGTCATTGTGTTTCAGTTTAACCATTGAAGCATTAAGTCTCTTAACAAAGTGGGACTTAACAGTCTTCTATAATTAAGGTATATCCTAACAGATTACCAAAAAGGTTGATTCATGATAGTAGCATTGGTCTTACCTAAAGCCTATTGACAGTCTAAGAAGGAGGTTGATTCAAGGATGGTAGTAAGAT
>MU225328.1:389867-408348 GCA_018584345.1 Thuja plicata | reverse complement strand
ATTATGAAAGTTTGTAATTCCACATTTGTGGAGATAATAAGAAGCCCATTTTCTGTTCTTGCAAATTGTTGTTGCTTCTCTGTTTCTGTTATGTGTTTGTGGCATTAAGGGGAGCACCCTTCATCAAATTGATATTGAAGCATGAACATAACTAAATGGTTATAGAGCTTTCTTCCTCACTCTCTGATGCTAAATTTGAAGATGTCAAATATTGCAAAAATGCAAAGACAATGTGGGACAAACTAAAACTTGTACATGGAGGTGATACAAATGTTCTAAGAGCCAACGCAGAAAGCCTTAGAGGAAATTTTGATGATCTCAGAATGAAAGAAGGGAAAAACATCACATAGTACAGCACAAGAATAAAAGAAGTAGTCAATGCTATATGAGGCATTGGAGGAACACTTGAAGAGGAGACAATGGTAAGTAAAATCTTAAGAACCTTATTGCCTATATATGCTATTAGAGTTTCTGCTATTCAAGAAATGAGAGCAGTAGCAAAAAATATAGTCACTCTTGATAGCCTAATTAGTAGACTGATTTCATTTGAAATGAATAACTTTGATAATAGTGTCCTACCAAGTTTAGAGTCTGCATTTAAGTCTTCTATAAGAATAAGCAAATCTAGTCAAAGACACTCATCTAGAAGAGACAGTGAAAGAGAAAGTGAAGAAGAAGATCTAGATGAAATAGAAGCACTCATGGCAAGAAGAATGCAAAGAGGCAAAGGTAAATACAAAGAAAAGTTACCACTAGTATGTTTTAATTGTAAAGAGATTGGTCACTTTGCTGCAAGATGTCCTAACAAAAGAAAAGATGACAGAAGTGATAACAGATCTTTTGAGAAGAAATCTGACAAAGGTAATAAAAAAGATTACAGAGGTTACCAATGATCAGAAAGAAATGATACTTGAGATTAAAAGGATAAAGGCAAGAAGGCTAGCTATCTAGTTTCTTGCAAAGATGAAGATACTGACACCGAACCGGATGATGACATTGAGATAGTATTTGTAGATGTGAAGGATGACTCAGATGAAGATGAAAGGTATGAAGAAACTGCACTCATATCTAAGATTAGTAAGAATGATATCTAGATTATAGAGAGTGGCTACACTCACCATATGACTGGTGACAAAGAAAATTTTACTACTTTTGAATACTATAATGGTGGTACAATAAGAATGGGAAATGATACACCTTGTCAAATTGAAGGTAAAGGAATAGTAATGTTGAATAACCTGATTAAATGTGAAAATGATTATTGGATAAAATGATTGAATTATAATCTGTTGAGTGTTTCTCAGCTGAATAATTCAGGTCACAGAGTAGCATTTGAGAACAAGAAGGCAAATATCTTAAATGAATCAGGAAAACTGATTGGTACCGATGAACAGACCAAAGGTAACTTATTCTATCTGAATGATACTAATCCCACTTGCCTAATGATTATGAATAAAGACATATGGTTGTGGTACAAAAGATTGTGTCATGTGAATTTTGACAACATGATGAAAATAAGCGGGAAAAGAAGTGTAAGAGGCTTACCGATGATGACAAAGCCAGACAACATCACATGCAAAAATTGCCAAAAAGGTAAAATGACAAAGTCTAGTTTCAAAAGTAAAACCCATACATCTAATGACATTCTAGAATTAGTCCATACTGATTTATGTGGACCTATGAGGACAAAGAGCTATTATGGAGATAGATATTTTATTCTCTTTGTTGATGATTATTCTAGAATGATGATAGTCATATTTCTAAAAGAAAAATCTGAAGCATTCAAAATGTTTAAATGGTACAAGGCTATGGTAGAAAAATAGAGTGGTAAGGATCTAAAATTTTTAAGATCAGATAGAGGAGGAGAATTTATATTAGATGAATTCACTAATTTATGTAATGAGCATGGTATAAAAAGACAGGTTTATGTACCAAGAATGCCACAGCAAAATGGGATTGCTGAGAGAAGGAACAAATCAATAATTGATTGTGCAAGAATACTGATGATAGAGAAGGACATCACCCAGATCTTCTGGAGGGAAGCTGTTAGCACTGTTGTCTATACACTTAACAGAGTACAATTGAAAAAGGACTCAAAGAAGACTCCTTGTGAGCTATGGTATGGTAAAACACCAAATGTAAGTTACTTCAAAATATTTGGCAGTCAATGTTATGTCTTAAAAGATAACAGAAATGGAAATCTTGACGCCAAAAGTGATGAAGGTATTTTTCTGGGGTATTCTACCAAAAGCAAAGCTTTTAAATGTCTAGTCAAGGCTTCTAACAAAATAGTTGAAAGTGCAAATGTGAAGATTGATGAATTTGTAGAAAAGAATGAACTGGAAAGCACAAAAGAACCAAAGGACTACAACAAGTTTGTATACTGTGAAGAACCCACAACTCTACCCGAGAAACAGTGCTTAAATCTAGAACAACAGAATGTTGCAACTGACGGTCAGAATGTTGTTACTGACGGTTAGGATAATGATCAAAATGATGTGCAAGGTAATGAAGATCAAACTGATACACAAAGAGTTGTACCTATTCTTGCAATATATGTAAGAAGGAACCATCTAGAGGACCAGATCATAGGAGATAAGAAAGCTGGTACAAGAACAAGAAGTAAGTCTTTAAACTCAAATTGCTTATTTTGTGAGTTTGAGGCAAAATCTGTCAATACTGTGCTAGATAATGAAGAATGGATAAGTGCTATGAATGATGAGATTGAACAGATTGAGAAGAAAAAGACATGGTCACTTGTGCCAAGACCAGATGATAAGAATGTCATCGGTATAAAATGGATATTTAGGAACAAACTAAACGAGAATGGAGAAGTCACAAGGAACAAAGAAAGACTAGTATGCAAGGGGTATGCACAAGAGGAAGGTATAGACTATGAGAAACCTTTGCACCCATTGCTAGGCTAGGAGTAAGAACTCTACTTGCTTATTCTACATACAAAGGATTTAAAGTAGAGCAAATGGATGTCAAGTTATCATTCCTAAACGGAATACTTGAAGAAGAGGTATACATTGAGAAACCAGAAGGGTTTGTGGATCCAGACAAGAGGAACATGGTATGTAGACTTCACAAAGCCTTGTATGGATTGAAACAAGCTCCTAGAGCCTGGTATGAATGACTTCATTCCTATCTAAAAAGTATTGGATTAATGAGGACTAGTGAGAACAATAATCTTTATTTGAAAGAAGATACTAATTCTAACACTTTGATTGCTGAAATATTTGTTGATGACATCATATTTGGAGGCAATGATATTCTATGCAAAACATTTGCTGATGAGATGAGCAAAGAGTTTGAGATGTCTATGTTTGGAGAGATCAATTTCTTTCTTGGTCTATAGATCATTCAACAAAGTGAAGGTATTTTCATTACACAGTCCAAATACATCAAAGAAGTCTTGAAAATATGCAAGATGGAAGATTCCAAACCTGTTGGAACACCGATGGCTACTGGATGCAAATTAACAAAGGAATACAAGACAACAGAGCTAAATCAGACTTTGTATAGATCAATGATAGGAAAACTCATATATGTTATACACACTAGACGAGATATTGCACATGCAATAGGAATTGTTGCTATATTTTCTGCTAACCCCAGGGAATCACATATAACTGCTATGAAAAGAATTCTAAGATATCTGAAGAATACTGAGGAATTTGGCTTATGGTATAGAAGAGAAGGCAAATTTGAACTAAAAGTGTTTACCGATGCTGATTGGGATGGAAATCTTGATGACCAAAAGAGCACAACTAGAGAAGCATTCTTTATGGGTGACAGACTTGTCACATGGATTAGCAAGAAGCAAGGATGCATCTCTCAGTCTATTATAGAGGCAGAATATGTTCTTATTTTTGCAAACTGCTCAAATATTGCATGGATCAAACAATTACTAGAAGGTATGCATATGAAGATCACAGAACCAATGATTATCTATTGTGATAACACCAATGTAATAAACATTTTCAAGAATCCAATCATGCATGCCCAGACTAAACACATTGCCATCAAGTATCATTATTTAAGAGAACAAGTTTAGGAAAAAGAGGTGATACTTGAATATGTGCAATCAAAAGAACAATTAGCTGATATCTTCACCAAGCCACTGCCCAAGGATACATTTGAATACTTGAGAAAAAGACTAGGGGTCAAACCCATGTCTACCAGTCAGTAAAAGGACTGAAGGCTGCATCAGCCATATATTATCAGAATATCATGATTGATTGATGCAAGCAGAAGATGAACTTCAAAGCTACAGCTATATACAGAAAGATATATATCAGAATTGAGCACCAAAGCATATTGTTATATTGATGATAGATAAGGGAAATTCAAGGAATATATTATTGATAGAAGAAAATTGTTAACATAAATGTCAGATATTTGTAAAATATTTGTTTGGTATTGTTGTCAAAGGGAGAGAACGTATCCATATTATCATCAAAAACTATTCATAATCAGATTACTCCAAACAGGGAAAGATCATATGCATAGTGACAAAATTTGTATAAAAGTTGCAAATAAAAGACATCAACATCAAAGAATAAAAATAGTCAAAAGAGAGAAATTGACACAAACAAAGGACACAACACATCAGAAGAAGAAACAAATAAAGCTACAAGAATCAAATCTAAGCTAACACAGAGCTTACCGGTGGTCAGACATTTTTATCAGTTATCAAAACAAACTGTTAGGTAATTTGATGAATCTCAACAATTGTAATTCATATTGTATTAGAAATAGTATAGTGTGATAATATAGTATATTGCCATCAATGCCAAAGGGAGAGATTGATGACATGTAACTGATTGAATGTTTGATAATGTTAAGTTGAAGATGATGCAAGACATTAAACCAGTTAATGGTTTGTATTGTCATTGATTTCAACTTGATATCATCTGTATGGTCATGTACATAATGCGAAAGACTTCAGAGAATCAATGGAACAGAGGTTATGCTTTTAGCAATGCATAAAAGTCAAGTATTCACTAAGTGACAAACAACACCGACGGAGTGTACACCATCAGTAAAGATAGAGATAAAGTCACAGTGATGCCCGATGAGCAGAAGATAGTGTTGCCCGATGAGCAAGATCCAATGATGCCCGATGGATGGAGATCTCGAATCTAACCAAAGTTACACAGACGGAACTGACAGTTGTCATCGACAACGAACTGCAGAATTGACCGACAGAACAAAGAGCTCAGAAAATGACAAAATATCTAGCTAGCAGAGCTTAAAGATAGACTTAACTGATTGTTTTATTTGTTTTATTTGACCACAATTAAGAAATTGATTTATACAGTTGGAAAGAAGATAACTATGAGATAAATCAGGAGTTAATGTCGTAAATCAAATTGGTTGGATTGTTTTTCACGCCAAGAATCAAGAATCAAGAATTAAGGAATATCATGTCTATATAAGAGACAAGCATAATTCATTTCCACAAGCAATCAGATATACAAAAGGGGATTGAATAGAAAGAAGATGTTGAAGAGAAACTGGTGAAGGATAAACTTTATACAGTCCTGATCAATCAAGCTAAGGGAGAGCTAAAGAATTTTGAAGACACCGATGAATAGTGAAGCACAACATCATAGAGCAGAAAGTGTGGAGCACAAAGGAATTGAATTGATACATTGATTAGAGAGGTATTGTACATAAATAGATCTAAAAATTTGCAATTCAAAGTTGCATTAGAAATAGGTCATTGTATTTCAGTTTAACCATTGAAGCATTAAGTCTCTTAACAGAGCAAGACTTAAAAGTCTTCTATAATTGAGGTATATCCTAACAGATTACAAAAAATGTTGATTCATGATAGTAGCATTGGTCTTAACTAAATCCTATTGAAAGTCTAAGAAGGAGGCTGATTCAAGGATGGTAGTAAGATTAGCATAAAGCCTATTGACAGTCTAAGAAGAAGGCTGATTCAAGGATGGTAGCATAGATGCCAGATACTAAGTGACAACCTATGTATAAAAATCCTCTAACAAGGTCACACTTAAAAGTGTGTTTGTAACCTTTAACAGGGTTGGCACCTAACAGGGTTCACTTCAGAAGAGTGAAAATTTGGGTTACCAGTCTCAGTGGTTTTTTTCCCTTAACAGGGTTTCCACTTTAAAATCCATGTGTTATGTGTGTATGGTTTATTACTTTATTGTTTTACATTTCACATATGCATTTCTAGATTGATTGGTATACTATACATATTTACTGAGCATCGGTAAATAAGTTTCACTTCTTATCGGTAATCAAGGAGAATAAGGACAGACAAGGTAAACTGACAAACAGTTAATTATTTCAAAGTATTTCAAGGCATGCATCTTGTAGGGAATTAATAATCTGAGGTGTATTGATTGGTGGATTAAAGTTTAAAGGATAAATTTTTGAGGCCACTGACTCACCCCCTCCCCTCTCAGTTATTACTAACACTATGGGCCCTGATCTCTCTTTTCAGACTTACACCAATCCCACCTTATCCAACTACTTCCCAAAGAAGTGTTCTACCCTTCCAAGAGTTACCTTTCAACTTAGTATCCTACTAAAGACTCTTTTTACACTTCTCAATAACCTCTCTAGAGTTCTCGTTTGAGGACTTGTTATACTGTCAAACTCAGTTACCATTCCTATTTGTCTTCACTGAATGGTCCTAGTGGTAGTTTCTGGTTGCTCGATAGTTTTCCTAATGTCAGTCTCACTGATTGAGTTTTCTCTGGTTAGATGTATCACCCAGTGAGTTTTCCTTTTATTCTATCTTCAACCTCCTTCGGGGACTTATGTATGACTCCAAGCTGTAGGATCCAATATCAGCACCCCTTAATCCTTAATGTGTTCACAGACCTAATAGGCCTACTTAGGTTTGGTTAACAAAAAAATTGTTTAGGAATGGGTGCACCAAGTTGATCAAACAACTCAGAGTTGTTCTTCTACCCCAACTTGTTCCAACTCCACCTTCTATCAACTCATGCTACTCCTTTTGGCTAATTGTCTACACATACTCATCATTTTTAGGCTAAATACTTGGGCTTATTTAGCCTAGGTCCTGATGGAAAATACAGAAAACCAACACCTCCCATCCTGATTCTTTAGAACCTCTACCAATACATCCCTAACTTGCATTTACTAATTGACCAAGGAATTCCACTAGAAAAATGACAAGTTATTGCTCAATTTTAGAAACACAATCGACACTGGTGTTTTACTCGACTAGTCTAAACAAAATGAATTAATCTCCCTCCTATGATCACCAAATGAAATTTAAACCAAAAGCATATGAACATTAACTCACCAAATTACATTTCCATGGCAATCATATAGTTACTCAAATCTGTGTAAAGTCGGACAACACATAAATACAAAGAGTTTCTCAGGAAAATTTAATGCTATTTTTATTCACATCCACCAAGAACTTATAACCTCATTGATCTCCTTCAATGTCATCCAACCACATCCAAATTTTTCTAACTCTGTTTTGGAAAAACATGTCCTATTACAAATAGACCATTTCCAATGACCATAACCATATTTTGAATGGTTATGACCATTGGAACCAAAGTTTCAACTTCTCGGTGACTTTCAACAAAACATCATTATAAATTAACACTATTAGTCTTAACACAAGGTCTTGTTGGTCTAAAGAGACCCAAGGTTTATAAAAAAAACCTTTGTGGCTCTTAGCCTTACAAGATGGACCAAAACATCATTGGTTTGATCCTAAGGATCAAATCTTACTACATCAAATATAACATCAACTGAACCCTTGGAAGACATGATGTGGTGTTCTGCACCTAATAGTACTAGAACCTATAACTACAAGTTGTGCTGAGTCACCAAGAACAATATGTGAAGTATGACTTGGTGCAAGTTCCCTGACTAGCTGCTAAGAGTGTGGCATGTGGTGAGAAGCACCTAAATCAATAATCCATGTTGATCTAGAAGAAAAATCTCATGCAAAAAGGGCATGTCCTTTCCCTATGGAAGATGAAGGTGGTTGAGGTGAGGTGATATGATGTTCCTGCATGGCTCCCTCTAAAGCCTCTAACCATTTCCAACACCTGGAAACTAGATGTGCTTCCTTGCCACAGAAACTACAAGGGATCACCTATGTACTTCGTATTCTTGGAAGAAGACTCACTAGACTTTTAATATTTCCCCTAATTGGGTCGGGAATGTTGTTTTGAATTAGACTTAGAAAGTGTCTTGGAGGAACTCTCACTACCTGTTGAATCTTTCTTTGGCTCTAGTTTTGGCTTTTGTTTCTCCTTAGATGTTTGGGAAACCAATGCTTGGTTCTTTAATCCTTTGATAGAATCAAGTTGAGATAGCTTTGTCTAGTCATGAGTCAAACGATCATAGAACACATCAAATGTAGGCATGGTAAATCGTGGACCCAAAGCATCCATGGTAGAATGGAAGGTAGAAGAAAATATCTGAAAGGGAACATGAAGCTTAGAAAGAATCAGGTAAATGCACTATATATTTATCTTATTATTTCCACAGCCCTGTAAGATGGACCTGATAGATTTGAATTTCATCAAGAAATCCTAAATAGAAGGAAAATAGAAGGAAATGACAAAGCAGTCAATTCTTCCTCAATCTGAAGTGCCCTGAACTTATTGACTATGCCAAAGAGAGTTTGAAACTTCTCCCACATATCAAGAGGAGTATCAAAACCATCAAGATGAAAGAGAAAACTATCTGAAACATGCAGATAAATCACACCCATGGCCTCATCCATCTTGTTCATGTGTTGCATGATCTCGTAAGGATGAGTCAAAAATGGATGAATGGTGTCCAAACAAGACCATAACCCTCGTGACTTGAGAAGATGAGTCATACAGGATTTCCACAAATGGAAATTATGTAGAGTGAGAATCTCAACTTATGTTGAATCTACCATTGTTGTATTGCTCTAACTATTTAATTATTAGTTATCTTTCAGAACTAGACAGAAGATGCATAAGAGTTTGTAGTTTGTATTATTGAGTGTTCTATTTTTCTAAGATAAATAAAAGAAAACAAGGAAAAAAAATCCCCCCCACAAAGAGAAAGACCAAACCCCAATACAAATTGAAAATCTATAAGGAGATACAGTGTAAGAAGTGCTTCAGATTGAAATGGAAAATACCTAATCAAATTTCTCAAAAAATAAACCTCAGATCTGAAGAGAGCTCATCAAGATCTTTCCAATGCTTATTCGTGAGGAAAAATAGAGTCCATATGCACATTCTGGAGGCTCAAGAGTGCAGAAAAGAAGCCCTCACTTTGATTGGAAAAATAGGCAATTAAGTATAAAAATATGAAATCTAAAACCTCACCAAAGTCTCCATCTTGGAAAGATCTTTTCGATGATATCTTGTTGGCAAAAAAAGGCCTTTGTTTGCTAAAGTTATGAAAAATAGTAGAAGGAGGTCAAAAAGGGCCTTTTAAAAACAAAATAGCCCCTTTAGGGCTGAAAATCATCGGCAACTAGTCACATGTCTCTCGATGGTGGCCAGTGGCGCTAGGGAAACACAGTGGTGGGCGATGGGATCAGGTGGGTGGTGTAGTGCCCAGGCGGAGGCACGATGGCCGCACTATGGCTAGGTGGCCGCACGATGGCCAGGTGGAAGCATGGTGGCCACGCGCTGGTGGAGGAAGCCAGGCGCTAGCAGTGGAGGTCATTGGGTGGTGCAGTGGTGGCCTCTTGGCGGTGTGATGGTGGCCGCTCGACGGCACTGCGAGTGTAAAAAAAAGTTGAAAAATCAATGAAAATTTCATTTTTTTAAAAAAAATTTCCTTTCTTTGCCTTGGTATGCATGCTAAAAATAGGCCCTTACATGCAAAAAATAATTTACCTTAGAATGCAACTATGTCCAAATTGGATGTGCCATATATGAAAAGGGGTTTTGGGGCCTTCTGTACGCAACCGTGAGGTCAATTTGTGCCCAAAGTACTCTGAAAAATAGCTCCCTCAAGATCCATTTAAAAAATATTTGTAAACTTGAAACCTTCAGAGCTCCAAAAATTCTACAAAAACTTAAGAACGGGCTGCAACAGCAAGCCTCTGATACCATGTTAGAATTCAAAGAATTCTATCACCAAGATCCACTATAGCAAAAACCGGTCACAAAAGAAAAGAATGGAGACACAACAAAAAAAGATCTGAAAGATGAAATATTCATTCAAAGAGGGAATAAAAAATTACAAAGAGATCAATCCTTATTAAGGAGATCAAAATACTAAAAAGGGAAGTAACTAGGTTGCATGATAATAATTAATAAAATAATTAATTGTTGTATGCCTAAAGTTTAGCTTAAGTAAACAAGAGATAATAAGTGACTTTAATAATTAAATCAAAATGATTTAACTAATAAGTGAAATATCTGTTTGATGATATCAGATTTGGGTACTATTTATGTTGTTGATATTCATGTTTTGTCGTTGATGTCAACATATGTTTCTGTTAAAAAAATGGACTGGTTATGTTAACTAACAAAAGTGTATGGACACTATACGGATAAATTAGAGTGATCAAAGACAAGGATATGGAGATAGATGTGTGATGACCTTATTCCTAAGTTCACTTGGCTTAATATTTCATATTGGTGATGTTATAGATGTTTCAGTGAAGACTGGTTTCTGGACTATGACAGTGATGCTTGACAGAGCAGGTCTCTGTATTTTGGGTATATCTTATAGGCGAAGATATTTTAGGGTATGCAAGCTTATGGGATGACAAAGGACACATTGAGGAATGTTGGATATTAATTGATAGTTGTGAACATGTTGGTGATGTTAGCTGTGGTGTGTATTCTAGAGGATACCTATTTGGTGGTCGAATTTAGAGATGTAGCGTGTATTATGGATTGTGAGCATAGATTGCATATCTTGGAGTATATATGATGTATTGTAATTGATTTTTACTTGTTTTAGGTACCGTGTGTATCTTAGCAGGTTTAAATAATTATTTGTATACTGGAAATCCTTAAGTGGCTGACCAAATTGAATATTTATATTGGGAAAGCTTAATTGGCCGACCTAATCAATTATTGTAATAGGGTATATATGGGAGATCTTTTCTTTTGAAAAGATGTAGAAGAGATTGAAAAGGAAGAGAAGTTTGAAATTTGGGAAGCTTGTTTGGATGTTGGATGTAGAGCAGAGTTTGTGATAAGAATATTTCATTGGAACTGACCAAGAAAAGACAGTTGCTATCAGATAGTTCACTGGATTTTATATTTCTCTATATACACTTGTTCAGATTGTTAATCCTTAAGGGTGGTTTTAACCTTCTTTGGGTGGTGTTCCTGGGTAGTGATCCCACTATTACTCTTGACTCCTAATAGGGTATGTCCTTTAACAGAGACTATGTATTGTAATGTTGTAATAAGATCCTAACATGGCTAAATATTTTAACATGGATACTATACTCTTAGTAAATCATTTGTGGGTGCTTATTCCCACCGGGGTTTTACCTTTAACAGGGTTTCCTCAACAACAAGTGTTGTGTTATTGTGTTGGCATTTACTGTGTTATCATTTTCATTGAAGTTTTGGTTTATAAAGAATAAGGTTTTATATTTTGTATCACAACTAATTAACCCCCCCCCCCCCCTTAGTTGTGCTTGTGGAATGTTNCCCCCCCCCCCCCCCTTAGTTGTGCTTGTGGAATGTTATTCCTAACAATCTATTAGAGTAACTGGTCCTTAGAGAGAAAGCTTAACAGCTGAGGTGATCCTAAAGATGACTTACTACAAGAAGGATTGTCCAAAATTTGATCCTGGAAACTTTTCCAGTTGGAAGAACAATATGAGAACACATTTGTTGTGCTTGGGAATTGACTACTAGATGATCACAAAAAATAAGGAAAAGATAGCGACTGAGGATGAATTGGAAAAGGCTACTGAAGATGATAAGAAGTTATTTTCATGTAATATGGTTGCAAGGGAATCATTGATCAATGCACTTTCTGAAGGTGAATTCATAGAAGTAAAAAACTTGGATTCTGCACATGAGATTTAGACAAGATTGGAAGCACTATATATAGGAAATAAGTTTACTAAATAGGAAAAGATACAAAACAGGAAGACAAAGATGGAATCAATGAAGATGATAGATAATGAGAACATTAGGGAATATGCACAAAGAATTACTGAAGTGGTTACTAGCATCAGAAACTCTAGAGGTACTTATAGTGAGGAAGAAGTGATTGCGAAGATACTAAGATCTTTGACACCTATATACAAAACTAAAGTACAAGCTATAGAGGATATTATACCTTTGACACCAAACTTTACTAGAGAGATTTTGATTGGAAAGCTAACTACTTTTGAGGCCGCAAAATTGGGAGATTCTTTACCTAAAGTAGAGTCACCATTCAAGAAGACTGTCCATAGAAACAAAAACACCTTATTGATAATCCTAAAGGATCATATTAGTCATTAGTATACAAGGAAATAGTTTTTGGACTATTGGTAACATGATCACCGAGTGACAACATTCAGTCAAGCACAATAGACACTAAAATAGACAAGTGCAGAGATCACCAAAAGTGTATAATCATAATGATCACCGACAGACAGTTTACAGAGTAAACCGACAACATAACTCATAGAGTAACCCGATAGACAATTTGCAGAGTAAACCAACAACACAGTTCACAAAGGAACCTAAGATAAGTATGTCTATAGAGACATCACCGAGCACCAGTCTACCAAGAGACAATTTTATTTTCGATAAATGTGGATCTGAGTTACACGTCAAATAAAATACTTGAGTTTTATATTTAGCTTTATGCTTATCTTTTAAGCCATTTCTTGGGGGACAAGTAAATCATATGTAATTTTTTTAATCAGTCTAACTGATTGTAAACATACAAACTAGGAGACCAAAGTCAAGTTGTAAACCTTTGATCATAGAGTTTTTATAGTAAAGTGTGAAACCTAAATAGGTCAATAAATTGTATAAATAGATGTAGTAATCAATCACAATAAGATGATTGTAGCCGCAGTAGACATCTATGGATCAGACAAAGAGTTTTATGTAGAATGACAAAAAAGACAAAATTCAGTTATGAAGAACAAGATTCAAGGCTACCAAGAAGAATAGAGGTATTAATCAATCACTATAGGTGATGCATATACATGTGAACTTAAAGGATCTGTATTCAGCAATTGAAGATTGCATACTATCAGGTCAGCAAGTATTTTTTACTACTCTCTAACAATTGTAGCAAATAGAAGAAATCCTTTAATAAGGTGGATTGAACAGTCTTTATTTAAATCTCTTAACTGAGTGCACACTTAATAGTGTTCCTAAATCTCTTAACCGAGTAGACCTAACTAGTCTAAAATGTTACTCCTAATAGGGTAAGATAATCAGAAGTGATCACACTTGTAGCCTTAACTAGCACCTTCCATTCTGTAGATAGTGAAGCTTTGTGGGTTTCATCCCCACCACATTTTTTACCTTCTAATAAGGTTTTTCTACATTACCAATTCTTGTGTCATGTGTACTTACATTTCATGAATGTTTACATGCAATTATGTTTATGTTTTGATATTACATGCATAAGATAGAAAAGAATCTATGGTTGGTAATGCGAGGAAAGATCATTAAGGGTTAATTGATAAAAAAATTTAAGGGTACTGATTCACCCCTCCCCTCTTAGTACACACCATTCCATTATTCCAACAATCGGTATCAGAGAAAGTTCTCTTATTTGAAAAGTTTAAATCACTTGAGAGAAAAGATCATACAATGGAAAGATATAAGCTTGATAAGAATATTGAAAAATCAGAAGTTGTAGATACAGATCTTCTATGAGAAATACAAAGAAGATAGAATCAAGATGAAAGAGCTGCTAGATGAAAGAAAAGTTACTGCATCTCGCAACAATGAAACTGACTATCATGAAGAAGAGATACCTGATTTGTTTGAGTCATCGGGATCTACATCTAGCAATACATCAGACACATCTGAAGGAAGTATTACAAGTCTAAGTGAAATCAATCAATATCTGACAGGACAAGTAAAGGTACTACAAATTTCTCAAGAGACAGAGATGGTAAGAATTATTGATGTTATGAATAATGATAGATAAGCTGAACAAGAAAGAACATTAGCTATTGATGATAGGAGGAAGATCACTGAAAAGCTACAAGAAAGAGAAACTAAAATACAGAGACTAACAAAACATCATCATGAGATCACCAATCAAATAGTTCTTATGAGTCATGAGGAAAACCGAGTGAACATAGAACTCAATGAGAAATTGGAATCCATTGGTGAGCTAAGAGAATAAAATGAGAAACTAAAGCATGAATTAAGGATTCAGCAACAACATAATGATATGATCAAGAAAGATGAAGATAGTACCAAAAGATGGATGATTTTCTGAATGGACAAAGAGACTCAACAATAATACCGGTCTAGGGTATACCGAGCATGGAGAATCATCAAACCAAGTTGATCAAAAATATGTCTACACAAATCCAAGATCAAGGAACCAGTCATGTAATCACTATGAAAAAACAGGCCACACTTCAAATGTTTGTAGGAGCAAAGCTAAAGGTATTCCAAAATCCACTTCTACATTCATAGGTAAATGTTATAATTGTAACAAGCATGGACACAAAGCACATGAATGTAGATCTAAGGTGAAACAACCTAAGAAGGGATCCTACATGGAAAAAAAAATTTCTACTTGCAAAATGCATGGGCAAACATCTCTTGAATGCAGGAAAAAGAAAAACCAAGCATGGAAACCAAAAGAATAAGAAAATGCTTATCAACCAAGAAGAGTTGGAAACTCATATGTTTGGGATTAAAATACATAAACAAATTGCACAGCATGTGGTAGATATGGTCACATAGCTACAAAATGCATGAGGAAATGGATCGGAAGGTCTTGGAATTGGACTAACTCTAGAATGGAATGCTTACACTGTCATAAGGTCGGTCATCTAATAAAGGACTGTAGAGACCGAGTGATAGAGTCAAGCACTTTTGCTAATGGAAATATCATTCAAGATATCAGAAGAATGATAAATCAAATGTGGAGGAAAGCAACAAGAAAATATGATGCTAGACTGAGCACCATAGTTGGTGACACCTCATCCAATGGATCTAGTGATTTCACCACCCCCACCTAAGCAAACCAAGTATGGAACTGCACTATACTAAGCTATATTTTACATCAGTTCCAATATACATTGATAATATTCCAAATTAGCATGAATAGAGAAGCACCATGGTATTACTTGTTATAATTTTGTGAATAAAATCTCGTCGGTCAATACATACCGAGAATCATCGGTATACATATAAAAGCCAAGTTGTCAATGTAAATCAAGCATCGTCAATAATCATGTAAAAGATAATCAATTCTTCGCTACATATTGAGCACCATCAATGAACATGCAAAAGGTCAACTGAGTTGACACTTACCCCAAGCATTGTATACTCACCAAGCCAAAAAGTTTGCGTAATGACCGAGTGACTCTGTCTTTGACCACAGAGAAGTAGGTAAAGCATTTATTCCACCACTTAGGGCACTATCTATAAAAGGGAGACATAAAGCTCATTCATTCACCAAGTGTTTAAGAGAGAAGAAGAGTGACCAAGGAGATACTAGAATATAGAGAGATTCATAAGCACATGCATGGCTACTAAAACAAATTTCTATTATCTACACCTAAGATCACGTGAGTAACTAAGACTCATTGAGAAAATAGATCATTTACAGAGAAAGCCCTAATTTCAAGAAATATGGAAACTACATTGCGAGTCACCAAGATCAAGAATGTGAAGGACAAGAAGGTCAATCTGATCAAGAATACAACCTGTGAAGAGCCTAAGTATAAATTTTTCTCTAAGGTTGCTTCACAACCCAATGACCAAGGAGAATTCTCAAGTATACCTCCTAGGGTTTTGCTAGTTGAAGATTTCCAACCATATATCCATTGCAAGATTGCAGAGATCAGAGATCTTAAGGTTCAAGAAGCTTACAAGAAGCTTTACACAGATGGAAACATTAAAGATGAACACAAGCACATAGAGGTAAAAGGGTTAAAAAATGTCCTAATGTTTTTGAATAAGTTTAAAACTGAGTGGATTCAGATAGTACTCAGTCGATTACATGATAGAAAAATGTGGTTGGATGAACCGAACCAAACACTAAGGATGTTATTCATGCGGTAACCAGTTATCCAATAACCAACAAGGCCAAAGCCCTAAAACATCCTTCTCACCTCGAGATTGAAAAGATGACAAGTGTAGTATGGGACGATAGAGGTTTAAAGGTTAACTCCATCACCGATCAAGAAATGAAGTTCGGTGCATGTGTACTAGGATACAAGGTATTCCAAGCCAGTAGACTGAATATTAGAGCATGCAAAGCAGTTGACATTGCCTATAAGATTGTGAAGAAAGGTATACAACTAGATTTATCTGAGCTTCTACTGAAGCAACTAGAGGAAAACATGAGGACAATTAGGTCAGCAAGGTCTGATTCATGTAAGTTCAGATCACTCCTCATGTGTACATTTTTCTAGTTCTAAAACTTCTTCCCATCTATTGGTAATGTCAATTGGGACACAACCCGACCAATCACTGTGTAAATTAGTGAATTCATTAAGTCACTAGGGGAAAAATTTACATCAGTCATGGATGCATACTTCACTACCTTCAAGGGTATAATGCAGAAAAGAATGAGGATACCTAAACAAATAGTGGAACAGTATAAGGATGTCATATGTTTCATAGTGGATACTGACAGCACTTTAATAAAACAAGTTGTACCGAGAACATCATGGTTACCACCATTAGATTATGAGATCAACATTGATCAGGCCACAGATACTATTGAAGCATTATTGAATGAATCAATGGACAAATCATTACCAAGATTTGGAACATATGAGGAAGCTAAGGCCAAAATCAAATTGATAGAAAGAAAACTAAGATGGTGAAAACACTTCAAAAGAAGCTATAGATAAATGATGAAGAATGAGAACAAAAACATGACACCAAGGGATAGTCACCCATCGGTGAAGGTGAACAATTGAGTGAATTTGAGTCAACTAAATTTGATGCACCACCAGCAAAGAAACCAAGAACTAGTGTTGCATCAAGGACTAGGAGTCAGACTACAAAAGATGTTTATTCACCATCAGTTAAGAAAGGTACAGTGAGGACTTATAAGATAAATCCTCATATTGGGAAAATGGCACCGAGGAAAAGAAGAAAATACATTAGAGGAAAAGACGACAAGGATGACACTGCAGAGGATGACACTGCATAGGATGAGAGTGAACAACTACTCCAACCTAAAAAGGAAAAAGTTCCTCACACAATTGATGAATTTGCAGCATCAATCAGCAAGACAGGAAGCATGTCACACCGAAAGTTAAGGCAATGGCTAACCTTATCTCCCAGTATCAAACCAAGATTGAAGAAGCCATAGTTAAGGAAATGATTGCTTACAAGTATGTACCAGTACAATTCAATATTAAAATGCCACAAGAATTAAATGATAGAATATCAGAAAGGAGGACTTATGCACTACATACAGAAAAATAGACAAGGGAAAGATCTCTAGTCACAATTATGCCACCAAAGTCAAAATTTGAAGAAATTGATGAAATGATGAAGAAGCATTCAAAGAAGTTTTCAGCTAAGATGAGAGCTTACAAAGTACTAGAGGGCATATTAATAGAGCTTGATAAAGAAAGCGATGAAACTTGGAATGAAATATTCAATCCAACTAAGGAGGATACAAGCCCTGAGAAGGTACTAGGTCTTACCAAGACACCTCATTATAAAGATAAAGAGGCCACACCAAGCCCCAAACACATATTCATAAATGACACCAAGGACATCAATCCAGTAGAGTTGACAACATAGGAAAGAAAGGCCATGGATGATGTACCTCATATTTTGCAATCATTAGGAGACACAACAGAATTCATAATCAAAGATATAACACTTATTGATTCTGATGGTGAGCCCAAGAAAGATAAAGATGTAGGGTGATCCCACAAAACTGTGTCCCACATTTTGGCCAACTTTGACACTGAAATGAACATTCTGAAAAAAAAACTTCACTTTCGAACATCTATTGTCATTAAACCATTAAGAATTTGAAGATTATGTAAACTAGTGAATTTTAGCATTTTGTTTCTAGTTTATAAATATATTTTAAAAAAAATGGAATTTATTTGTATCCATTTTTCCTTCTCCTTCAAAAATTATTTTTGTGAAAAATCAGGGTTTTTCAGGAGTGACACTCACTTTGATCAACATAACTTTTTTTATAAAACTGATAAGAACATAATTATTTTTAATTTATGTTTGTAACAAAAATATCTAGGGAATCCATTTGGTTTCATTCAATTTGGTTGAATATTTAATAGTTTATTGAGTTATGAAGTGACATTAATTATAATTTGGACATAGGTTCACTTTGATCGCTCTAA
>MU225328.1:379074-389817 GCA_018584345.1 Thuja plicata | reverse complement strand
AATTATAATTTGGACATAGGTTCACTTTGATCGCTCTAACTCTATCTCTATATATCAAAATTCATTTATTATTTTTTTGATAGAAAGGTAACATAAATACCTATTTCCTAGATATTTTTCATAATTTGTTTCCCTAATTTCCTATTTTTCCATAATCGTCGAACAGAGAAGTCGCTAAATGGTCAGATAACCTATGTTTAGTAAAACTTAAAAAGAAAAGTCTTAATAAACTCAATATATATATAACTCATAATCATTGGAAAGCTCTCTCAGAGTACTATCATCATATATTTGGGTTTTTCAAATAAATTTATTTTATCCCACAAAAATTTAATGTCAAAGTGATTTTTTGTCAGCATTTTGATGGGTTCAAAGGAGACTCGATTATAGGTGTGAGTGAAGAGTAGAGGGATTATACCAAAGGGATTTTCATCCAAGAGGCTTTTATCTAGCCATTTTGAATTTAATCCTTCAAATGGGACCTCTCAAGGCTTAAATCATCATATTTTCTTAAAAATGTGCAATTTCAGCAAAAATCAGGATGTTCAAAAAAGTGGGACACACTATTGTGGGACCACCCTGTAACTGTTGCCATCGAGTAGGAAAAGGAAAAGGAAATAGATACAATGGATGTTTCATAGGTAAATATACTAGCTCAAATGTCATTATTGATACAAGCTATTAATATCATTATGGAGGAAAAGGAAAAGGCACCTCAACCTGATGAAAACAATCCAATAGACATAGGTGATGAATAAGGGAAGCAGAAAAATACAACTAAAGAAAAGAAAGATGCAAGTTGAGAGGAGAAAACAAGTGATTCCACTGATAAGAGCACCAAAGGTGAAAAGGCTACAGATACAGATAAGGTTGATGTGGATATTTCCACTACCAACCAATAGGTAAATACCAAGCTTCACACAAAAGGCACCACACCTCCCACACAATCACTAAAGCAAGAGAAAGAGCATGAACTAGTTATAGTTCTACATACCCCTTCTTCCACTACTATTACAAAGAAGAACAAGAACAAGAACAAGAACAAGAAGAAAATCTCCAGTCACATCAGATGAGATAATTGACATAATAGATTGTGATCCTAGAACATTGGATCCAAAGTCACTTACAAAGTATGGAGAGCTATGTAAAAGAAAGGAAATACAGGACAAGCTCAAGAAGGAGCACAAGAACTCCCAAGTCCTAGATACAACCAAAGAAATACTATTGTAGATTGAACCTAACACTAAAATTTATCAAAATGCACCTATACTTGATCAATTAGCAGCACTCACCGATGCCATCACATCCCAAAATGTAGATGCAGAAAAGGTAATTGAGGAACGTGTTGAATAAAAGTGTCAATACAAGCTTAATGAGAAAATCAGCCAAGAAGTGGTAGAACATAAGGTAAAACTTTATGAATTAGTTACTACAATGGAACCCCTAATATCATAGGTAGTCAACATAATTCAAAATTTGTGCACATTAGAGACTTTCACTACAAAGCATAGTGAAAAGATAGCCAAAATTGATGAAGATCTTAAGGCTAGTGCACAAAGTCTAACAACTGAGGAAAATGCATTCAAATTAAATTATGAAAAGATTATAGAAGAAAAATGGTTAAGACTTGAACTTAAAAATGCAGAAAGCATAATCTGAGATGAGGTAACCGAGCTACAAGCTATGTTACTCTCGAATCTCATATTGCTGTTAAAATATATGACTTCGGAAAAAGCATTGATTGCCACCCTAGAGATGTCTGTTATAGAGAGAATATATGACATGCACACCAAACTCACCTTTGAATTCATGAACCTTGAGCACCTCAAAGATAAAAGGGAGAAGATAATGGAGGACATTCAAAATACCCATTCCCACATTTTTGACAAGTTGTAAGTATTACACCTTTGTCATTATTTTCAAAAAAAGGGGGAAATGATATGATAAAGGGGGAAATGATAAGGTGAAAGGGGGAAATAAAAAAATGGGAAATATATGTATAAATTAAAAGTATCAAAGGAAGAAACATGTACATACACTACACTGAGGCATGCACATAGGGGGGTCATATTGACAAGGTAAAGATTTGCTGTATATACTGAACATTTCAGTTTTGCACATATCATTTTTTTATAATAATGCCAAAGGGGGATATTGGTAATCCTAAAGGATCATATTTATCATTAGTATAAAAGGAAATATTTTTTGGACTATCGGTAACATGATCACCGAGTGACAGCATTCAGTCAAGCACAATAGACACTGAAACAGACAAGTGCAGAGATCACTGAAAGTGTATTAGCACAATGATCACCGACAGATAATTTACTGAGTAAACCAACAACACAACTCACAGAGTAATCTGACAGACAATTTACAAAGTAAACCAAAAACACAGTTCAAGAAGGAACCTGAGAGCAGTGTCTCTACAGAGACATCTTGAGCACCAGTCTACCAAGAGAGTTTTATTTCTGAGAAATGTGGATCTGAGTTACACGTCAGATAAAATACTTGAGTTTTATATTTAGCTTTATGCTTATATTTAAAACCATTTTTTGAGGGACAAGTAAAGCATATGTAATTGTTTTAATCAGTCTAACTGATTGTAAACATGCAAACTAGGAGATCAAGGTCAAGTTGTAAACCTTTGATGATAGAGTTTTTATTGTAAAGCGTGAAACCTAAATAGGTCAATACATTGTATAAATAGATGTAGTAATCAATCTGAATAAGATGATTGTAGCCGCGGCAGACATCTATGGATCAGAAAAATATTTTTATATAGAAGGACACAAAAGACAGAATTCAGTTATGAAGAACAAGATTCAAGGCTACTGAGCAGAATAGAGGTATTAATCAATCACTATAGGTGATACATATACATTATGAACTTAAAGGACCTGTATTCAGAAATTGAAGATCGCATACTATCAGGTCAACAAGTATTTTTGACTACTCTCTAACAATTATAGAAGATAGAAGAAATCCTTTAAGAAGGTGGACTTAGCAGTCTTTATGTAAATCTCTTAAACGAGTGCAAACTTAACAGTGTTGCTAAATCTCTTAATCGAGGAGCTCTAGCAAGTCTAAAATGTTACTCCTAACTGGGTAATATCATCAGAAGTGATCACACTTGTAGCCTTAACCGGCACCTTCCATTCTGTAGATAGTGAAGCTTTGTGGGTTTGATCCCCACCACATTTTTTACCTTCTAACAGGGGTTTTCTGTATTACCAATTCTTGTGTTATGTGTACTACATTTCATGAATATTTCTATGAATGTTTACATGCAATAATGTTTATGTTCAGATATTACATGCATAAGATAGAAAAGCATCTATGGCCGGTAATGCAAGGAAAGATCATTAAGGGTTAATTGATATAAAGTTTTAAGGGTACTCATTCACCCCTCCCCTCTCAGTACACACCATTCCATTATTCCAACACTCATGTGAAATTGCGAACACTAGCAATGGTTGTATGAACCCTAAAATGGCCGCCTAGACTATGGGGCCCCATTTATCAATTTATCAAATTCCTGAATCAATGCTTTGTAATATTTTCAATTCAAACCAATTTCCTTGATCAAATCGTAATTAATTCAATTATTTCAATATTTTGTAAGGTTTGATCATTTCATCAATTATCTTATTTAATTAAAAGAAAACAATTACTTTTTATTAAATAAAATAATCTTATTTAATTAAAATTATTTTTTAATTAGATAATATTATCTTATTTAATTAAAATCTCTCTTAATTAAATAATATTATCTCATTTAATTAAAATATCTCTTTTAATGAAATTAAATAATCTTATTTAATTAAAAGAAAATCCCTCTTTTAATTAAATAAAACCCCCCACTTAAATCCCTCTTTGTTGAAAAAGAAAATAAATTAAATAAAAATAAATAAAGTTCTTTTTCTACACATCTTCCTAAGTGGTGGGCTTTTTGCCTCTTAATCATAGCCTTTGATTTTGTCTCTTAATCTCCACCATCCATTGTTCTTTAAAAGGAAACCTCTCCTTCTCATTTGATAATGAAGATTTTATGCTATTGTTATGTTGCAGGTTTGGAGAGCAATTTTGGAGGAGAATTTGAGCACTTGAGTTTGGATATTGCAACTTATCTCTTCTTGTCTTCTTCTTTCATGCCTCATGGCAATCCATTTAGATTAATTTTTCACTTTCATGTTAGATTAGATTCATGTTTCCTTTAATAGATTAATCTTGCATTTGTATTTCCTTTCATAGAATAATCATGCATTGTTATCATATAGATTAATTTCCTTTCTTGCATTGTTATCATATAGAATAGCTTTCATTTGCATGCATACTTGATGATCATGGATACTAGCACTCTTCCTTTTCCTCTTTGAATCTCTCATTTTATGGTGTACTTGCATGGGCACAAACTAGGTCAATTTGAGGGCCTCCATTACAAACCCTTGCACTCCATGAATAGAGAGCTATGAGTCATCATTCGAGATTTCATTCTTGAGCAGTCTTGAATATAATGACTCGTAGAAGTGTGACATATTTTTAGCACACATTTTTGGCACCCACCATGGGGCATGATGCTCTTGATTTTCCTTCATTTTATTTATATTTTCAGATTTTCTAATCTTTACATGGTTAATTTATTGAAGTTTTTCAATCCTAACCCTTGTGCAACATGAGTTGAAGATAAAACCTAGGGTTTTTTGAAAGATTTGATCATATCTCCAAAATGGCTTCTATTTTTGGACTGAATTTTTAATTTGCAGGTTGGTATTGGATCAAAGGTGTCTCAGTTTGAAAACCAAATTTTTTGGATCATTTTTCCGTGATTTATAATTTTTTATGATTTTTCATGAAAATTCATTTATGATCGCAAATCAGTGAAATTTTCATAAAAATTTACATTTATAGAAATATCTTGCAATTCTACAGGGGGTATGTTCTCTGTGTTTTTTGTTTTGATGACAAATAATAGCTTAAAAATCTAATCTTTAAAAACTGGTCTATTTTGATAAATAAGGTCCCTAGGGCACAAATCAAAAAATATTGCTAAAAATTTTATATTTTTGGAAATCTCTTTGTTTTTTAATAGGGGTCTCTTTTCTACATTTAGGGTTTTGGATCATCATGTCCTATAGGTCCAATCTTGTTGACTAGGTCAAAAATCAAATTTAAAAAAGGGCGTTTAATGATTAGCTTGCACTTATTTTTCACATGGTTCAATGCATGATGTGAGTTTTTATTTGGATTATTTGCTGGTTGTTATTGCTCCTAACAATTGATTTTTAGATCTAACCCTAGGGTTTGCATAAGATGAATATACATTGCATATCTTGTTTGCTTGTCTTACTTGTTGGAGAGTTCGTGGCTTGCTTTCGTGAAAAAGCTCAACAAAAGAAACAATAAGGTAAAATATACTAAATGCGTTGCTTTGGACTTGAGGTATTTTGTTGCATCTCTATAATATTTGGATTTTGGAAATAAAAATGAACCTCTCATGTGTTTAGCTTGAGTGTTTCTTTCTTTTATAGATCACATTTCCAATTTTTTCTCTAAAGGGATGAACCTAGATTTGCTTTCTTGCATATATGTTTCACATAGTAATTAGGCCCTATGAACACTATTTGTGGCAATCTTGAGAGAGTGGGATTCATTCGCTTCTCTTACATGTGAAGCTCTTCTTGACGATAGATCCCCTTGTAGGTAGGGAAGGATTTGTTATTATCTCACTTGGTTTGGTCTTCAACTTTTGACGGTACTTTCTCTCTTGAGATTGGTGGTCGTTGTTGTTGATATATGAACCTTGGGTGAGGTGATTTCAAATTAGTGGGTCAATTAATCTTGTTTTCTATTTCTGGGTGAGTTGAAGAGGCTAGAGGATTATGCTCTTTTTCCTTTTGGGAGAATAAGAAACTTGGAACCCTTGAATCTGAACCAAGTCCCCATGTGGTCCATATTGTGAGTCTTCCTTGTTAGAGAGGGTTAACTGTAGTGGAAACTCTCTTTATTGGGTAAACCATGTGGATGGAACCTCAAGCGGTAATAGTCATTTCTTCCATGGTAGCAACAACTGCTATATAAATGTCCTTATGGAAGAAATCTCCACAGGTGTGGTTTCTTGTTGGGTTGTCAGATCTCCTCAGCAGCTCTTGATTGATTAAATTCTCAAACTGTGTCAAAACCTTGGTGCACCGGGATTAGATTTCACCCACTTGAGATTGCAAAAGTTGCAGAGTCAAACAATTACTATGAACCATAGTGCAACCAACTTTTTCTTTTCTAGGACTATGTGAATGATTCAGAAACATTAACACAAGTAGAATCTTTAGGGAGTAGAATACTATGACACTATTCTTGTTCATGTGCAAGGTTGCTTTGTCCCTTGCTCATTGTTTGAAGACATTTGTTTTCTTGAACTCCCTGATTTCTATCTTGCATGCTTGATTGATGATAAAAATTTGTTAATGCATCTAGTTGGTCAATTAAAATGAACAAATCTAAGTTCTTGAGTGATAAATACTTCAATAGATCTCCCCAAAAGTGCTATGACATGTTTCTCAACATCCAAATGAACGTAAATGGTATCAAGTTGAACAAAATGACTCTTGGTCTTCTTTCTTCCACATGTCCCATGTCTTCTTAGTCTCCCATTTCCATCATTTCTCTTCTTTCTTCACACTTCTTCCTCTTCTTCCTAAGATCTTTATGTTTCTTTTCCTCTTATTATCTAGTCTACCTTCTTCTATTCATCTCTTTTGTGACTCCCATGCTTGATTCCTCCTCTTCCAGAACCATGAATTTCAACTATCTTGTTATGGAACCTCTCTTAAAAATAGATGATCTCTAACTCATTGCTCAATTCAAAGAGTGGTATTCCTCCAAAAATTGCATGGGTGATAAATTTAGGACAAAAATTTAAAAAAAATCAATTGAATCAAATGCCTTTTCTAGGATCATACTCTTGATCTTGTCACAACCTCCTTCTTTTGGAAGAAACTTGAATGTTCAATACAAGAAAAAGAAGCAATGCAAGAATCCATCTAAAAAAGAAGATCACCATGTCTTCTCTAATTGACATGGGGGCATAAAGTCAAAAGAGATATCTAAGAAGAAAACTACAAGACAAGTATGGGTTCCAATATCCATCATTGAATATATTCTCTCTAAATCATCAAAAAGAAATGAAAAGCCTATGACTATATGGATTCCAAAATCTCCTTTGAAAGAGTCTCATGTTAAGCAACAAGTGAAGTTGACATTCAAGCTTCCAAAGGCTTCCACTTCATCTTCTTCCAAAAACATTCTTTCATTCCATATGCCTAAACCGCAACCTCTATTATCCATTCACCATATTCCTTCACATATTTCTTCATTCACATTTCCTCCATCCTCTCGCCACCCTTCAAGGTGTGTATTAACGTTAATCTTTCCTTCCTTTCCATCTACCCTTTCACAATCCTTCAATTCACTATCCTTCTACCTTCGATCATTTTTTCCTCATTTGTCTATTCCTCCTATCTTCCAACCTCACTCTCTTTGCATAAAACCTTATCCTCCATTTTTGTTTTTCATCTTCCTTTCCCTATCAGCATCTTTGAGCATATCCTTTTGAATCATTGGCATATCATGGTTTATCCTTTCAAGGAGCATTATCTAAAAAGCTTTCCTTCTTCCAAAAAAAAAAATTAAAGAGAAATAATTTCATCCTATTGTGAAAACCACTCTCTTGTGGCGCCTTGGATAGGTACCATGATGAAAACTTGGAAATCAAGCATCATGCATAGTTCTTCTACATCTTTCATCCCTTCTGTATTCTCTCTTTGGTCTTGACAATGTTGATCTATACACGAACATTTGGGCTATCTTTTGAGCTATCTTACGATGACCTTTCTTTCATTCCTTTCATGTTTAGCCTTCATATCTATCTTCCTCCATTCATTTTTGCCTATCGCTATCATTTTCCCCTTTGGTCTTGATCTAATAAACAAAAAGGAAAGAGTAAAACACGGTGCTATGAAGCCTCTTGACATGTCTACTCCTTTGGACTGCATCCTTTCCTTCTCTTGCATTACTCTTTTGTGACTTATCCTATGTTGGCCTTTCATTCTTGTCCAAATATGTTTTTCATGATTTTTCTTTTCTTTTCCCTAGCTTGGGTACTCTTGAGGAGTTTGTCTTTGAGGATTTCTTCCCTTCATTCTCTTTCATTCTCATTTCTTCCATCTCTTCCAATAGTTTGCTAATCCCTCTTTTCCTCCACCTTGCTAAAATATTGGGACTACGCGATGTGATCTTGCTTGGGAGTTTGATGCCCATTCTGCCTAGGGGCAGCCTTTGTATTAATTATTGATCCTGAAAAAAATCCAAAAAATGATATATTGTCAAAAAATTCTAAAAATTAAAAAATGTCATGAAAAATGATCATCTTAGTGAAAACCTAGCAATAGGTGCTTTGATATGTCTCAAAAAATTATATATTCCAAAAATACAAAAAAAAATTTAAAAATTTAAAAATTGAAAAAAAAAAAATAGAAAAAGTGCCTTGGTGAAAACCTAGAAACAAGCGCCTTGGTAGCAAAAATTTGAAAAAAATATAAAAAGTCCTTAAAAAAAAGAAGAAAAAAATGAAAAAAATGAAAGAGAAAAATTGTAATAAAATCCAAGTGGTGAAAACCTGGAAACTGGCGCTACTTGAGGCCTTTGCACCCCTGTTTCTTAGCGTGTGTCCACGACACTTAGCCTTTCTCCATCATGCCTTTTCCTTGTTTCCTTGGTCTAGAATTGGTCTTTGTCTTTGTCTAGGGGGCATAACTGTGTTAGATTTGGTCTCTTGGATGCGTTAGTCTTTAGGACATCTCACAAATGGTCTTTTTCAACACCACCCCAACCGTATTTTTTAATACAATCCCTGACATTGATTATTTTTCAACACTTATCAGTTTGGTCTTCCCAATTTTTTCATGTGATCTTACCTGCTTGCAAGCATTCGATCCTTATCCTCAGAATGCAGTATCAGTTAACACACTTAAATTTTTAAACACAACACTTAATGCCTAAGCTATGTCATGATCATTTCTTTGTGTGCTGATTGTTATTGATTTTTGTTGAGTGTCCTTGTCTCATAAGTCTCTCTATGATGCATAGCTAGAGGACTTGGGGCATGGGGCATGTTTTTATTTTCTTCCTTCTTTATGCTTCACTATTTTTGCACAACTGTTCTGCTGGTCATCCTGGCCTCTATGCCTTGATGCGAGCGTGTTTTTTTCTATATTAAATTGGGTAAGCTAACATCACAGTCATCTTGACCTTTATGTCTTTAATGCTTATGTTACAATCTTTCCACGTTCCAATCCGATATAAATCACATTCATATCTTCATAGTTGCACTTATGACTAGTGATGATTGTGTGATTTTCTCGATGTCCGTTAATAATGGCCCAATGATGTAAATAAGTTCCTTAACATTCTCTAATGAATGATGAACACAAAGTCCTATGTTACAGTTTCTCTATTGCAAGTACACCTTTGCATTTTCATGTAGCTTGCATTGTTAGACCTCATGTTAGTTTGCATTTTTCGGCTGCATTATGAGTTTGCAAGGATTTTCCTTCATCTTTTTTGTGGACTTTTAATCAACTGTGATCACGTTCTGATCTTCATTTCCTTATCTTATTTCGTGATCTCAATCAAAATTTTCTATCTTACAGAGTTGATTAATTTTGGGGCATTCTCTTTCTTAAGTAAAATTCTCTTTCTTCTCTCCATTTCTTTCCACCTCTTCCAAACTTCTATATTCCATTCGCTTTCACCCCACTTCTTTTCTTCTAATTCAACCGTGGGGCATAATCTTTCAGCTTGATGATCTACCTTGGTTCTATGATCCTTATATCTTTCATCTTACATCAAGAACCTTATCTTTAGTTCTATTTTATCAAATTTATCAATTTGTTGTTTCTCCTCTATCTCATTTCAATTTCGATCATGAGGTGGCAGTACCTATCAAAATTCAATCCTTGATTCAACTTTATCAATCCTATCAATCGCTCTGCTTGGGGAAACCTTGATTTGGATTCTTATCTTGGACATGTCAATTACCTATTTATAGGGGTGTTGACCTTGTCTTTTTGCAATCATCTTATCTTTGTTCTGATGTCAATTACTTATTTACAACGGTGTTAATGTCTGTGTTTTTTTGTGATCCCAATTCGATCTCACACTTCAACTGCATTCTTTGACAACATGTGTTCCCAAAATGATCACACATTATTCAAAGAGGGGCAAATGTATGCACCCTAAAATGGTCATCTGGACTATGGGCCCCCATTTATCAATTTATCAATTTATTAAATTCCTGAATCAATGCTTTGCAACATTTTCAATTCAAATCAATTTCCTTGATCAAATCGTAATTATTTCAATATTTCCTAAGGTTTGGTCATTTTATCAATTATCTTATTTAATTAAAAGAAAACAATTCCTTTTTATTAAATAAAATAAACTTATTTAATTAAAATTCATTTTTAATTAAATAATTTTATCTTATTTAATTAAACTCTCTTTTAATTAAATAATATTATCTCATTTAATTAAAATATCCCTTTTAATAAATTAAATAGTCTTATTTAATTAAAAGAAAATCCCTCTTTTAATTAAATAAAACCCCCACTTAAATTCCTCTTTGTTGAAAAAGGAAATAAATTAAATAAAAATAAATAAAGTTCTTTTTCTACACATCTTCCTAAG
>MU225328.1:349609-366548 GCA_018584345.1 Thuja plicata | reverse complement strand
GTCAATTAGGAGAAGAATTTGCCTAGTACAATAGGACTTCGAGGATAAGAAAATGCACCAAAATTGATTGGATTATTAGGTGCCAATTTTGGGGTGTTACATTTTTCCCCTCTTTGAATTGATGTGCAAACAATGCATTGATTCAAAGAACAGTCTGAAGTGAAGATCAGAATCGAGGTTAGGTTGCCCCAATGTCCACTGAGAGTTGATGAAGATCTAGTACTATCTTCAGAATCGGGGTTAGATTTCCCCAATACGAAGGTAAGCCCTCTGAGATCCAGGTTAGATTGCCTAGATAATGGTCTAAAGAGTTTTTGAGAGTCATCATCAGAACGAAGCGTAACTTTTAGGAATTAGGGTTAGATTGCCCCAATACCCAATGAGATTTCAAGAATCATCTCCAGAACAAAGCTTAGTCCCCCAATGTCTAGGTTAGATTTCCCAGACACTGGTTAGATTGATATCTTTCACAAGACTATCCCCAGAACGAGGCTCAACCTTCAGGAGTCAGGGTTAGATTGCCCCAATACTTGTCTCAAAAGATAATCAATTTAGGACTATCTCCAGAACAAAGCATGATCCTTGAGGATCTGAGTTAGATTGCTCAGATACCTAGCAAGATAGATGACGTGATGAAAAGATTCAAGATCATGGAATATCCAATTTTGACCATAAGGTATGAAAAAATGAATATGACCCAAGTGATGAGATGCCCCTAGCGATGGGGGCTTTTGATTCAGATCAGACTGATTCAAGAATAATGTGAAAAGATTCAATGATGCAATCATCTTTCCCCCTCGGGAGCCTAATCGAAAGAAGACACATCATAAAGATGAGAGTGAGAAATCACAGAAAAAGATAGACCAAGAGAGAGCAGAATCGATTTAAAGTGATCGAGAGGTCTTGTTGTTTAGGTTTGACAATAGTTGACTAGAATTAAATAGAGTTGACTTTGTTGAAAAGATTGCAGAATCTGAGAAAATGATGACAAGAGATAAGCCTGACAAGAAACCAACATCAGAAAATTGACTGCACAAGCGTCCGATCACGTTGGTCCCAAAAATTTTAAAACACAATTTTGAGCTACTTAGGAGTGTCAGATTTTGATTTCGATCACAAAAATGGATCTAGAATGGTCTAATTAGCCAAGGGTACAATTTTTGCAGAAAACGGAGCACTTTGAAAAATTAGGTCAAAGGCTATATAAGGCCCGGAGGGGTCATTTTCAAATCATTATTCATCTTTGACTTTAGCGATGGCGAGAGCTCCAACTGACATTAAGAGCATTCCCGTGCACATGCATCAATTTGAGCACACCTAATGGCACAACCGACCAGCGGAGTATGACGCACCTGTGAGTATTCATAACTGGATCTTGTATTTCTACAAAAAATTTATCATTTTTTAGCATTAGTGAGTTTTTTAAGCATTTAAACCACATTTTTCCAAGTCTTACGCGAGGAAATAGTTTCCTTGCGCCGGGCCTGATTGCCTTTCACGCGAGAAAACTGAATCCTCATGCGGGTTGGGGATTCTGTGCGCGGGCCCCTCCCCAGCACTCGCACAAAAAGCACGCATGTGCCACATGAGATTCCTAGAATCTCATGCGAGAACACATCCCGCCTCGCACAAGCCAGAAAGCTTACGCGGGACCAGAGTTTCCTCACACGAAAAAAGAGTTTTCTCGCATGGGAAATTGGCAAAAAACAAAATTGGTTATTTTTCTTGCATCGTAGAGTCAACCAGTTGAACTATGTGTAGAATAGTTCCATAACTACATTTATTGTCTTTTTCTTTGAAAATCACCATTGATGAGGTACTGATCCAATTTTGTCCTTTTGTTTTGCAGGTCGATCTCCCAGACATCGGTTTCAGGTCCCATCATCCTATCATGGGTGAGTTACTAAAGAGATTATCAGATGCTGACGGGGCCTACATTGATGGGCTAGGATTGACATATCTACGTGATGTGCCCGATATTTGGGTAAATCACAGATTACTTCGGGCCCTGGTTGAGAGTTTCCATTTAGAGACGAATACTTTCCATCTACCATAGGGAGAGATGACGGTGACTCTGGAGGATGTATACCAGATTTTGAGAGTGTCGTTCCATGGAGCTTGTGTGGAATATTGCACGCAGCCGAGAGATGGTATGCAGGCTTTGAGAGCCATTTTTCAGGATCAGTTGTTGGTGGGCCGGGCTATCTCTTAGGAGGAGCTGATACGTACATATGGCTAAGATTACCCCTTGGAAATTGTTCTCGCATTATTTTTGAGCTATCATCTAGTACCAGATCGTGGTCAGCACGATTTGGAGTGCAGCTGGGGCATTATGCTCCAAAAGATGCTAGATGTGCCGATAGTCACTTATGGATGGGGCGAGTGCATACTCGCATAGATGTACCACGAGATGCATGAGATCGTGTATCGAGGTGCCCGCACTATGGTAGTAGGAGTAGTTTTGTTGAAGATCTGGGCCTAGGAGCGCCTTCCCATATGTATGCTAATTTTTCATGATACGCGGTAGCCATTAGAGCCGTATATTTACAAATACGTCAGTCTAATGACCTAGCCCATGCTGGGTAAGACTAAGCAATGGTGAGCACAAATTGATGATATGGCTGTAGTGATATGGTGACCGTGGGCAGCTACTAAGGTCTGGGATGATGCTCATCATGAGCTGTCTTACATGTTCTATTCGCATCCTCTGATAGGGCGTACCATCATAGTGATCGAGTGCTTTCTACTTATGCATGTGTTGTGCCAGTTCAGGAGGCCTCAAGATGTATTGCTCGATTATTGCACTTATGCCTGATTCATCGATGAGACGAAGAAGGGTTGGCAGAGGTAGCTTGACAGGGGGTGTAGCATGATAGACACCCGAGTACCACCATCTCAGTGGGATTACATGGCTATAATGACGAATGTAGGTGTGACACCTGCATACAGAGATCAGCTGTTAGCACATCCATTTCCTAGGTTCACATCTCCAATGGGCCAGATTCCTCAGGTGGTGCAGCCACCACCACAATAGCAGGCACAGTAGGGTCCTCCTCTAGGATAGTAGCCTCAAGATTGGCAACCATAGGATCAGCAGCCACCACTTTAGCAGTAGGATAGACTAGTACGTCCACATACACATCAAACTACTATCCCTGTGAGGCCTATGGGATCAGATACAGGCATTGGGCCTAGTGGCATCCAAGATAGAGCTACAGAGTAGGGTGATGATACCGTCATGGCTGATGCAATTCTGACTGACCCTCTAGCAGGCGAATAGGTGACTCATCTATAGGAGGCTCTTCATAGAGCTAGAGAGTGTGTGATAGACATAGAGGTAGCGTGATGACCTCTATACACAGGTGGTTATCAGAGATACTTGGATATCAGAGCGGGACTGAGAGGTTTGAGAGTTGCGAGAGGCACTGGCCAGGGCACAACTAGATATTAGATATGAGGCTGCTCAGGCAGCTTACTATTATGCTTTGTATACTCTTGTAGTTCCTGAGACAGCAGATTAGATTCTACCTTTTTCAGAGTATGATGGCGCTCGAGCTGTTCCACAGGGCCACCTCCAGCAAGACCACCTCAACAGGGTCCACCTCCATAGGGACCTCCTCCTTAGTAGCAAGGAATGCCTCCACCTCCACCTCCTCTAAGTGGTTAGGTTATGATGTATATTATACCACCATTTTGACCTATTGTGCTCGAGTAACACCCTTGTACATTCAGACCGATTGATATATATATGAGCTTGATTTTTTTTGGCATCATTGTACATGTGTATATATTGCTTTAAATGTGTATGTTTGGTGAGATGATTTCCTATATGATTTAGATGTATGGATTAGAAATGTATGCAATGGATGAATATGCAAATGTTTATGCACATGTCTTATTGATGTATGAAAATGCTATGATAGATGTTAGATGGATAAATGCTTTGTATGATTTGATTTATGCTTATAATGGATGCACATGTTTATGGATATATGTATGCAAATGCATTTATGGAAATGCACTTTTTGAAAATGAATGGAATGCAATGAATGAAATGGTACTAATCATCTCATGCAGGGCATTCACAATATATGATAGATACTAGCCAAAAGGATGCGCAAAAAGATCGAGAACGAGGACCGGACACTCATGCAGTCAAGAAGAACCATGATGAAAGATGAGGACCTTTGAAGAATGAGAAGATAATGAAGAGAGCACCAAACTACCATGATGCAAGCCTAAAATGTGAATGCAAGCCTACAATGCAAATGCAAGCCTAAGCTAAATGCAATCCTAGAATTTTAGTTGTTGGACTCATCGTATTTATCATCATCGGGTGCTTTTGGATCATCGGAGTCAATACAATCCTTACTGGTGCTGCTGCAACCATAAGAATATGAATATGAATTTCATCAGAAAAAAGTAGGAAATGAACATAAGCACCAAGGCATAAAAGCCAAGGTGACCTGAACATTGTTTCCAATTTGATGTAGTAAAAGTTCACAAGTAAACAAACACAGCAATAACAGTCACGGAGATAGTTTCAACCTCCCCTTGGCATACAAATAAACAATATTGAGGGATGTGAGGATTTTCCACCTTAATACAGAAGCTCTTATCACATACACCCTGTTTATTTGATGTTGTCAGATCATCGAAACCACACCAACAAGCAATAGACAAAGAAAATATCAATGAAATTCATAAGAACAGACAGTATACTAAGAAAGTGTCAATCATATCTCAGCATGTTTTGAGGTTTATGAATGTGTCTATGTTTAGGGTGTTGAAAAAAACCATTGTTCTTGTGAGTACATTGTGTTTGATCTCTATCGAGAGATGTTTACATCATGAGAAATCTGAGATGTGTTGAAAAACACAGATGTATCCAAAGAGAGTGTTGAAAAACATTGTTTTATTAAGGTGTTAAGAAACATTAGTTTGTGCCAGTAGAGAGTTGTTGTTCAGGACTGAGAAGATTACTGACTCAAGTGTAAACCAAAGCATGATCAAAATGGGGAGCTATGCCCCCAAGTAACAAACGGATCGAAGCTGATCAAACAGATAGTGAGACGATGTGAGAAATCTCATCAATGTAGCAGCAGTAGGCAGACTCAGTGAGAACCACTGGTGACTGTCGCAAGAGATTCTCAAGCATAAAGATCGATAACAAGATCAAAGAATCAATAGGAAGATGCAGTGAGATCCACTAGTGACTGATGCAAAAGAGAGTCTCAAGAAGAGACGAAGCACCACGAGGCATCGGCAGGCAGACGCAGTGAGATCCACTAGTGACCGATGCAAGAGGAGAAGAACTCTAAAAGATAAGACAATGCCCCTAGACCAGGAACATGCCCCCAAGTATGACCAGTTTCAATCCATGTGAGGTCAAGAAAAATCTCAAAGATGACTGAAAGAAAAAGCACACTAAAGCAGGAAAGCGAACTAAAGTTGGAAAGCAAACTGAAGCAGGAAAGCAACTGCAAGAAAGCCAAGACATGCTGCGATAGATAAAGCATTGCGAAAAAAGAGGTGCTTGTTGACCAGGTTTTCACCATCTTGGTAGAAATTCTATTTTTTCTACCATGACGCCTGTTTACCAGGTTTTCATCAATGGCACATTTTTCTCTTTTTCTCTTTTTTTGTATTTTTCAATTTTTCAATATTTTGTTCTTTTTTCTTCTTTTTGATTTTTTTTGTATTTTTTGAATTTTTCATTTTTTTTATATTATCAAGGTGCTTGTTTACCAGGTTTTCACTAGAATAATAGATACATCAAAGTGCCTATTTGCCAGGTTTTCACTAAGATGATCATTTTTTCAGGACATTTTACAATTTTTAGGATTTTCTCAAAAATAAAGTATGTACATGAGCATGCAGAAGATATCTCAACTGTAGAATTTCTTCAGGTGAAGAGTGTTGATGGCCTCTTTGAGTGGTTCACCTTCTATAGTGGAGAGTTGATAAGCGCCAGATCCAAAAACTACAGTAATGATATAAGGACCAAGCCAGTTCAGCTCAAACTTCCCTTTCTGAGTCCGTTGTTGCTGATTTTTAGGATTCTCTCTCAGGACAAGATCACCTGTTTGGAAGTCTCTTGGTCTGACTTTCTTATTATAGCTCTTTGATATCCTCTTTTGGTATGCTTTGAGATGATTGAATGCCACCTTCTGACGTTCATCCAGTAACTCAAGCTCTTGAAGCTGAGATATTCTCATGTCATCATCTGTAACGAGGCCTTTCAAAGAGACTCACAATGTAGGAATATCAACCTCAATAGGCAGTATAGCATATGTGCCATAGACTAAAGCAAAGGGCATGGCCCCTGTTGGCATTATGATACTGGTGCGATAGGCCCATAAAGCTAGATTTATCTGGAGGTTCCAATCCCGTCAAGACTTGTGTATCATACGGTGCAGGATCTTGAGAATTATTTTGTTAGAAGCTTCAGCTTGCCCATTACCTTGGGGGTAATAAATAGAAGACCAATGTTGAATGATCTTGAACTTAGCACATAAATTTGTTAGATCTTTATTCTTGAACTATCCCCCATTTTTAGTGATAATAGAGGAAGGTACACCATATCTACAAATAATGTAGTTTAAGATAAACATAGCTACAGATTTTCCATCAGCTACACTGAGAGGTACTGCCTCAACCCATTTAGTAAAATAATTCATAGCAGTGATGATGTACTTGTGTCCTCTTGAGGAAGATGGATATATCTGACCTACTAAGCCAAAAGCCCACTATTGAAATGGCCAAAAGGTGATAAAAGGAATGAGTTCCTTAGCTGGAGCATGAATCAAGTTTCCATGGAGTTGACATTGTTTACAAGATTTGGCGAACTGCGTAGCTTCCTTCTCCATGTCGGGCCAATAATAACCAGCTCTAATAATCTTACAAGCTAGTGTCAGGCCATTTGAGTGAGAACCACAAATGCCTTCATGTACCTCTTCTAACACGCATTTAGACTCATCAAGTTCTAGACACCTAAGGAGGGTACCGTCTAGACCCCGTCTATACAAGTCGTTTGCTATGATGACGTACCATGAAGCACTGCAGATTATATGGTGTTTTTCATTTCTAGTATATGTGTCAGGAATAGTTTGGTTATGGAGATAGGAGTATATGTGGTGGTAGTGAGACGAATCATGTCCAATTATTGAATAGACCATCTGGGAGTCAGGAGAGTCATAGGCAGGGTAGCATAATGTCTCCACTAGGAACTCGTGTCTAAAATCATTCTCTAGCATTTGCAACATAGAGGCTAGAGTAGCCATAGAATCAACCACTTTATTATCTACCTAGGGAATTTGCTAAAAAGTGACATGTGCAAAATAATTCTTAAGGCTGTCAACCATCCTTTTATAGGGTACCAACTTTTCATCTTTGGTTTGATAAGTATTGTTGACTTGATTGGTAACTAGTTGTGAGTCTCCAAAGACTTTTAGTTCATCCACTCGCCATTCAATAGCAATCTTGAGTCCATTGATCAAAGCTTCATACTCAGAGGTATTATTGGTTCAAGGAAACATCATTTTATATGCTTTCGGTAAAGAGTACCGCTGAGGTGTGATAAACAAAATTCTAGCTCCTGACCCTTGTTGGGTGAACGAACCATCAAAGAACATTGTCCATGTTTGATGCGTGAGAAGCATAATGGACTCATCTGGGAATTCCATCTTTAATGGTTTGTGATTTGTAAGAGGTGCTTCAGCCAATTGATCTGCAATAGCCTGTCCTTTAATAGCTTTTCTCTCAACATATACAATATCAAACTCACTGAGAAGCATGACCCATTTAGCTAGTCTACCTATGAGGGTAGCTTTACTGAGTAAGTATTTCAATGGATCAATCTTTGAAATTAACCTTGTAGTGTGAGCCAACATGTAGTGTTCTAGCTTCTGGGAAGCAAACACCACTGCTAGGTAAGCCTTCTCAATCACTGAATAATTCATGTCGTAAGAGGCCAATGTTCTGTTGATGTAGTAAATGGCTCTTTCTTTATGATTTGGATCTTCTTGGGCAAAGAGAGCACCCAAGGATGTTTTCGTCACTGAGATATATAGGATCAAAGGATTCCCCTAAATGGGAGGCATTAGTATGGGTGGATTAGCTAGATACTATTTAATTTGTTGAAACCCTTGTTCACATTATTTGTTCCAGTCATAAGTCACACCCTTATGCAGAGTTTTGGCAAAAGGTTATGAATTGTCAGCTAATTGCAAGATGAACCGCCTAATATATTGGAGTTGACCTTGAAGACCCCTGATTTGTTTGATATTATGGGGTGGTGGCATTTCCATTATAGCTTGTACCTTTTCCAGATCCACCTCAGTTCCTTTCACCAAAATAATGTAGCCAAGTAATTTTCCAGAAGTAACCCCAAATGCACATTTCTTAGGGTTTAGACACAACCTAAATTTCTCCATATGATCGAGTATAGGACCTAGATCAGTGAGATGTGTTTTTCTATCCATACTCTTGGCAAGCGTATCATCCACGTAATCCTCCATTGTGCTATGCATTATGTCATGAAATATTGTAGTAACAGCTCTTTGATAAGTAGCCCAGCATTCTTTAGACCAAAGGGCATAACATTCCAACAAAATGTACCCCATGCACAAGTAAAAAAAAATTTCTCTTGGTCCTCTGGCGCAATTTTGATCTAATTATAGCTAGAAAAACCATCCATTAAGGAATACATCTCATATCCCGCTGTCATATCCACAATCATATCAATATTAGGAAGTGGAAAATCATCTTTAGGACATGCCAAATTTAAATCTCTAAAGTCTGTGCAGACCCTAATAGATTTGTCATGTTTGGTTACTGGGACTATATTAGAAATCCACTCTGCATAATCAATCACTCAGATGAACCCAGCTTTCAGAAGTTTTTCCAATTCTGCCTTGATCAGTAAAGCTACATGCGGATGCATCTTTCTAATTTTTTGTTTGACAGGTTTCACACCTGGTGCTATTGATAAGTGATGCATAATGAGGTCATGATCCACACCTGGCATGTCAAAATACGTCCATGTAAAATTTATCTTTTTCTCTTGGAAAAATTCTATAAATTCCTTTAGTTCCTCTGTAGATAATGACTTGGCCACATGGATGATATGTGGATGTTCTTTTGTTCCTAGATTTATTGGCTAAGTAGGTTCAATTAACACTAATGAGTGTTCCTGGAAGTGACTCCGAAGTGCATCAAGTACCCCACCCTCAGGTGCCTCAAAGAGATTTTCACCTTTGGGTACATCTTTTCTTTTTACTTTTTTTGGCTCTGATACTGCCACAATGTGGTTTTCACAATTAGAGCGCTTATTTTTTCTTCTTTTAATTTTCTAACTAAGGTACTTGATGTCAGCATCGGTCATGTTGACACTTTCTTCACTAGTGGAGGACATTACAGGCTCAATAGCATGAAGGTAGCAGGCTAAAGTGTAATCATTCTAGAATGTAAGGACTTCACTGGATGAAGAAGAGGAATTTCAGTCTATTAATTCAGGATGTTGGAGGGAAAGAGATGTGACAGGTTCAAGTGCATCCACATTATAGTCATCATTGAAAGAGTTAACTAGCAAGATGGGATCTAAACCGATCTCATCCAAAGGTGTGTTTGAATCCTTTTGTTCTCTAATGACTGAAGTAGAAGACATGTCAACACCTATAGACTTGGACTCATTAGGCTTTCCACTAGACTCCTCACTTACGTCGAGAAGTTTTTCACAAGATCCTGCTGACAAACTATCAAACTCATACTCATGAGAGTTTGTATCCGAACTCTGACTTAGGTGTTTTCACCATGAAGGTTTTTGAGTTCTTGTAATGTGAGTCTATTCTTGTGTCCACCATTCTTGAATTCCTGGTGGTATGTACCTTTCTCCTTTGAAGTTAGGATCTTGTAAGTCTTTCCATTGCTCATAAGTGAGCATCTCACATTGATTAGTTTGATCAGAATCACTGTCTATTTCTGCAGTATAGGTACATGGCATAAATTTATCTGGCTCAGCAAAGAATGCTGCCAGGTCTGGAGGGATGGGATAAGGAAAGCAATCCTCATCCGAGCTATCTTGTATAGTGTCAGCTGCAGTTGTATTTTCAGGTTCTGGTGTAGGCTCTACTTTTGGCACAAATTTATTAATCCCTAGATGAAACGGGACCCTTTTGAAACCTAACCCAGTGGTATCTTTCATTTTTTGAACTATAGCTTGAATAGGATCCACTAACCCATTGCCATTCACACCTATCGGGCCACTTCCTTTGTACCCAAAATGCTTCATAATTTTAAGACCCTCGTTGTTAGGATTTAATTTGTGAGCTAGGGCAGTTTGTTCAGCTATGTTCTTTCCTTTACAAAGCCAAGCTTTGATAGCTAAATCCTTGTCTTCATCTTCCAATGGTGTATTGGACCTTACAAATGTACCCTCATAAACTACCCCAGGGGTAATGGAAGATTTATTGTGTTCAGAAGGTCTCCCATAAGATCTAGAAGATAGGGGAAGAGCTGCTAAAGACAGCATGGGCTCCATTTGATATCCCCCCATGCCTATATCTGTGATTTTTAGTGTCTATTCCATGTCTTTGAGCTTGGCATCACAGAGTTCTGTGTATTCTCTATTAGTGGGAACAAGACTGTTAGCTGATTGAGTGACAGCATTACAAGAAGAACCCATGCTAGCAGGAATGGTCACCTCTGCGCCTTGAAAAGAGAACTTGATACACTGATGGTATGTAGATGGGACCACTTGCATCTCATGAATCCATGGTCTTCCTAGCAAAATATTGTACACAAGAGGAAGGTCTAGCACCTGACATATGACATCTCTTTCAACTGGGCCAACTTGAATGGGTAACACAACTAGACCTCTAGATGTTCTCTCTTCTTCATCATAAGCTTTTATGGTAATTATTTTACAGGAATCTATGCGATCCTCTCCATAACCTAGTTGAGCAAGAAAATGAGCAAAGCAAATATTAAGACCAGCACAATTATCAATGAGCACGCGGCAGACTAACTATTTGCCTATCATGACTTCTATGTGCAGAGGAGCATTGTGCGGGTGACTAATTGAGTGATCATCTTCTTTAGAGAAGGATAAGTAATGCGGAAAGGTCAAATGACCCACCATGGATTGAAACTGATCCAAGTTGATATCTTTGGGGACATTAGCTTTAGTGAGAGCTTTGTCCAGAATCTGCCTATGAGCAGGCGAGATTTTTAATAGCTCAAAAATAGTTATCTGAGAATTGGTCCTTTGAAGCTGGTCAAGAATGCTATAACCAGTAGCAGGAGGTGTAGGGACCACCTTTGTGATCTTGTTGGTAGAACCAACAACAGTCTTATCTACCATTTGTTTTGGTGTAGACGTACCAGCAGGAGGGTTAGGACCCTTGATAGAGATTCTAGTGTTAGACTGAGTAACAACGTTCACACAATCCCAAGATGTTTCAGATTGAGACTTGGGGACTCTCATGACAAATGGGGTTCTAGGTCTAAAAACATTCCCACTTCCCCTGCTGGTAAACATATTGCAGTATTCCACTCCCATTGGTTCAATCATGTTTCTCACATTATCGTAAGTGGTATTGGCATAGTTAACTTTGGCATTATTATTTTGAGCGTTGGAGGATTCACCTTTCTCATGATGAGGAAAGGGGTCTTTGAATGCTTGGTGATTTGAATTCTTGTTATGATTCTCCACAACGATGACCTGGTTATCAATCAAGTCTTTAACTTTATGTTTTAATTGGTAAGAAATAGTAGTCTTGTGACCTTTGTTCTAATGGTAATCATAGTAATCATTCTCATTCCACCAATGAGGTCTTGGTAGTGGATCGTATAAAAGTTTCTCCAAAGGAGAAAGAATTTGATTTTGCACCAAAGTTTTGAAAACCACATCAATTGGTTCTCCTAGAGGGGTAAATTCACGCTTGGGTCGTGGTACCCAACCAGCAAATCTAGAAGGCTATTGAGTGTTGGTTTCAGCCTTTGCAATAGCTTTGGTCGCTTGCATACCCATGGTGAGATTAAAGATCAATTTTGAAGAAGTTGAATTCACATTATCAACCACCCCATCATTCACAACATCTCTATTTTTGTTGGGGAATTTACCTTTGTCTTTGTTGGACGATGAGGAATTTTGCTTGTTATCTTTATACAAGGTCAATTCACCTTTTTTAACCATGAAGGCTTCTATTCTCACAGCCTATTTTATCATACTATCAAAGTTAAGGGGACCTTGAAGTTGGACTTGATACCCGAAGTCAGGGGTGAGATTATCCAAGAATATCTCGAGTTTCTCAGACTCGAGTATTTTGCGAGGGTACTTTGTGCAAAGTTGTCTCCATCTTTGGAGAAATGTCAAGAATGGTTCCCCTTGCTTTTGTTTGAGGTTGCAAAGATCCCTTATGTTAATAGGATTTTGAATATTATGAGAATAGTGTTGCATAAAAAGACTAGCAATCTCATCAAAAGTTTTGATACCAGTGGGAAATCGTGAGAACCATTCCATACCGGGCCCACCTAAACTTCATGGAAAAAGACACATCAAATACGTTTGATCATGTATAAACTCCATTGAAAAGGCACCAAATTCTCTTAAATGATCTTGGGGATCAGAGGTACCTAGGTACTTGTCGTACTTTGGGAGCTCTACACCTTTGGGAAAAAGTTGCATAACAATACTCTTATCAACAAAAAAAAGGACATATACTTTCCATTGTGAACTGTTGCATAGGTTTGTCCTTATCTTTCATAAGTTGGCTAACTTGTCCTTGTATGTCATGAATTATCTTATGCAACTTGGAGGCTTCAGTTTCCTCTTCTTTAGCGATAAGCGTATCCAATTGGAAGTTCGCGGGTAATTTGACTCCTTCATTTGCTAGATCTATGAAATATTTTTCTTTGTCTTTCGGAAGGAGTATCTCCTTCATTTTTATAAGAGCTTTATTAGACTGTGTTGCGTCTATATCATTCTTAGTTATAGGGTCATTGTCATTGCCAAGAATTTCATAAATACTTTTAGTTTGGTCTTGACCCTGGTGTTGTTCTTGACCTTATTCATGTTGAGATTGGTCATGACCTTGTGTGTAAATGAAAGGAGACGTCATGTTATTAATGTGAGATTGTTCTGTATGCACTCCTTCAGTATGAGAGTGAGATCTCATGGCCGATGTGCTCTTTAGCAAATCAAAAGGATTGAAATGTGAAAAAGGATTACTAAGGCAGTGAGGGTCGTTAATAGGATTGACCCAAACAGACGGCTTCTTTGAGATAAAAAGATTATGTTGATCTTGAAACAATGGATTAGAACAAAACTAAAGCACTGGCTTTAGATTTGGAATTGGGTCCGCACTAAACAGGGAAGAGGAATGTGATGATCCCTCTTGATTATCCACTTGAATAATAGGTTCAGAATGACCTTTGCCTTGATTGCAAGGTTTACTTTTAACTACTTCAGAACTGCGTATAGGAAAGATATTACCACTCCTAGTCATAATAGGCATAGACGAAGCTGATATAAGAGGAAACTTAAGATCTGACTCAGAAATCTGTCTCTAAAGGTATCAAAAAAGACAAGGTAATAGGCTAGAATAGCCAAGGTATGAGATGCACCCGGCACAAATCGTCAGAGGTATGGCTAGAATAGCTGAGATATGACTATCATGTCACAAGGTAAAAAACATAAGAAACAAGATGGAGACAAAGAGACAAGACAAGTTTGAGTATGAATCAGTCAGTTTTCAACTTAGAACAACTAGTTTTAGTCCGCAGACAACGAAGGAACAAGCAGTCAAATCCAGACAAGAGGAAGATAAGGCAGATAAACAAACTCAATTTTCAAGGTAAAGACCAGATTTCGAGACATGGTGAGACTTGTTCTCTAACAAGATATCTAGGCTTAGGATATTTTTAAGATGATATAAATCAGCAATCTCTATTTCAAGGTGACAAGCATTCATTTAAAAACACAAAGTTTCAGTCAGGTAGTGATGCAAACAGTAGTCGAAAAAAATTCCACCAAGGACAAAGCAACTTGGTAGAAACATGGGAGTCTTTGTTTGAATGATAGAACAGATAGTTTAAGACTCAAGAACAAACACTCAATTATCCCTACAAAGAAAATTGGTTGAGAAGACAAAATCTGTGCCCCGCTGTCTTATGCGTATGTGTTCATCTCACACAGCAGTGTCACCCTCGAAAGAGCACCCATGTTTTTGGTGTTTCCAAGGGCTAAGTATATATGTTCAAAGGTAACCCTTAAACAGGGGCCAGCATCATATACCACTTCAAACATCCAAGTGCATACCTATGTCGAGAATCTAGGGGAGATATTCTTCCCTCTCCCTGTGCACAGATTATGCCTCCTTTCGGAGGTGAACCAAGTAGGCATCTAAATAAGAGAGTGTTTAATAGGCTTCCATTCACAATAACCTCTGGTACCTCTGATACAAAGCTAGGGCCTCACAGCCACACCAACACTTGTAAGTCACACACCCTTGCAAGCAAGGCTGGGAGCAGCGCCGCTTGCTATGACAAACAAGGCTTTCTCATGATGATAGTCAAAATCAATGAGAAAGAAGTTAATATGGCTTTAGAGTCTTTAGACTACAACAAAGTAGACTTTATTAGACTAAGGTGGAATCACCGGTGAAATGTGTGTACTCACTTGGGTCGTTCCCAAAGGTTCAACTTCCAGCAGGCCCTCTAAAGGTGACTCAACTTGGTTCAGATTCAAGGGTTTGATTTTTTGATTCTCTCAATGAGAGAAGAGAATACTTCTCTAACTTTTCACCTCACCCAAACACATCAAGCATGTTCATCACCGAGATAGTTTCAATCCACCAAATCCACAATTCTTTGGGTTTCTGATTCTCTCAAAGAGAGAAGATCATAATCCCCTAACAAGTAGAAGTGCTAAAGATTCACTTATCTTGCTTTGCTTCCCCAAGTATCCATCATGCTAGCAACATCTGGGTCTCAGATTCATCCATGGGCATCACTTCCATGTAATGAAGAGCCTATTACCCTACTTTGCTATCAGGATCCTTATGAAATTTTAACAAAGCCCTATTTAAACTATGTGAATGAAAAATAGTAAACAAACATGACGTTTTAATAATGTCTTTGACTATCATCCTGCAAGTAAACCATTAGAATGTTTTAATCTTTGACAAGCGAACCTGCAAACCACTATTATGTTGTAGCAGAAAACCAGAAATAGAAAAATTAGAGAAGAAAATAGAGATCAAAATAGAGAAATAACAGATTAAAAATTCTGAATTTTAAATGCCTGTCTGTAAAAGTTTGCGTGAGAAAGTATTTCAACATGCACGAGCAAGTGCTTCGACGCATGTGAGAAAACTATTTCTTCACATGAGAAAGTGCTATAGGAGAAAATCTTCACACGGCTCGATGCAAAACTTCACGTGGCTCAAAGTAAAACTTCACGTGAGAATTTGTACCACTGCAGTACGGACATACGGCAGAGCTTAAAAAACATAGTCAACATATTTGAAAATGAGGCCAGAAATTATTTTTTTCTGCCCCACGGTGGGTGCCAAAATGTTATATGCTGAATGTAGACCTCTGAATTCAACACAGTCTTTACACAATCGCTCAATTCACAAAAACAAACATGAATTGTTTGTTCTGCAAATTTGATTGAGGCGACCTGTTGCCTCCTAATTAGTTGTGGATATTGAGTTTTACCCTCAGAATGAGAGCCAACAACCTAACCATTGCTAACATAGAGGATTTTAAGAATGCAAGAAGAGAGAAATTTCCATTAATCTTATGAAATCTACAACTAGTCTATGAGAAAATGCTCTTAATCTATGAATTGAGAAGCAATTTAAGCTATGAAAGCATATGACACTAATCTAAGAATGAATTGCAACTACTTTATGGAAGTAAAATGCAATTAATCTAAGAAAGAAAGTGCTTTTAATCTAGAAATGAAATGCTTGTAATCTATGAAAGGAATTACTTCTAAGCTAGAATTGAACTTGAAATGGATTTAAGAAGCTTGAAAGCACCAAATTGAGATGTTAGATAAATCATAAATGAAAGCTAAAACATCTTCAATTCCAATTAAAACTAGCCTAATTATGAAAATTTAAGCTTGAAACATGAAATAAATCAAATGCAAATTGACTATAATATTGATGCTCTCTAAAATCATCCATCTCTAATGAAGAAAAGAAGTCCAATTTATAGAAAACCATGGAAAGAGAGTGAAGAGTTTCTTGAAAAGAAACGGTTGTCTCTTCATTCTCCAATTGAGACAAATAAGCAAAGATTATTTAAATAAAAGGGTGAATTATTGCCACATAAGTATCCTTTCACATGGAATTATGGAATTCTTTTTTGAGGATAATTCATCCAATAATTAAATAACCTTTCAATTCCTTTTATGTATATTAGCTAAAGGGGGTAGAATTGATTTAATTAAAATCACTTAGGACTTTAGATTTAAATCAATTAATCATAGGGTTTTTAGCTAATAATCATTGAGAATTTAGGAATTAAATGTAATGTCAGATTTATGCAAATTTGGATTTTCTGCATTTGAAACTTAGTCAATTAAAGTCAATTAGGAGAAGAATTTGTCTAGTACAATAGGACTTCGAGGATAAGAAAATGCACCAAAATTGATTAGATTATTAGGTGCCAATTTTGGGGTGTTACACTACCATGGTTGAAGTTTTACCCCACATTGTTCCATCTAAACTTACATGCACATGGTGCATGAGTGGGAAAATGAAAAGGGAGCCCTTTCCTCATGGTACTTCATGGAGAGCATCTCATAAGTTACATCTTATTCATAGTGATCTTTTGGTTCCAATGGAGAACATATCCATACAAGGTTCAAAGTATGCTCTAACCTTTGTGGATGATTTTACTAGAAGAATTTGGATTTACTTTT
>MU225328.1:323100-347889 GCA_018584345.1 Thuja plicata | reverse complement strand
AAGTAAATATGCTAAAGATCTTCTTGATAAATTTCATATGAATGATGCTAATCATGTTTCAATTCCATGTGAATTAGGAACTAAGTTAATGATAGATATGGAAACTCCATTTATAGATGCTACTCCTCATAGACAACTTGTTGGAAGTTTAAATTATCTAACTCTCACTAGACCTGATATATCTTTTAGTGTTGGTTTAGTTTAAAGATTTATGTCCAAACCTCAACAAAATCACTTCAAAATTGCTAAAAGAATATTAAGGTATATTAAAGGTACTCTTGATTTAGGTTTATTTTATGATGAAAATTCTGATTTTACATTAAAAGGATTTACTGATTCATATTTAGGTGGAGACCCCAATGATGGGAAATCTGCTTTTGGGTATTTATTTTTTCTTGTTTCAGGAGCTATATCTTGGAAAAGTAAAAAAGATCAATCTGTTTCACTATGTTCTACTGAAGCAAAATACAAAATTTGTACCAATGCCTCCAAAGAATCCTTATGGCTTAGAAGAATTCTTAAAGATTTGGGTCTACCTCAACAAGAACCTACACCTTTATATTGTGACAATCAAAGTGCAATAGCCTTGGCAAAGAATCTAGTCTACCATGCAAAGTCAAAGCACATCTCTCTCCATCATCACTTCATTAGAGAGAAAATTGAAGAAAAGAAAGTTTCACTCATCTATTGCAAGGGTGAAGATCAAATTGTAGATATTTTGGAAAAGCCTCTTTCTAGAGAGAAATTTGAATTTCATTGTAAAAATTTGGGTTTAATACCCCTTGATGTAAATCCCCCAAGTAAAGATTAAAGGGGGGGTGTTAGAATTAATCTTTCCTTGGTTGAAAACATGTATTTAAAAGGATAAACCAAGGTATCCTTATTTGTATTTTTCCTCTAGTCCAAGTAGGAGATCATGTCACTATTTTGTATTTCCTTTAATAAGGAAAATAGATATTCCTCCTTAAGAGGAATCACACATTTGTCACAAACACAATATGAATGTGTCATTCATAGGAGAAGGGGGTTACATGAAAACTCCTCGACTCATCTCTACTTAAGAGATGCCTCTCACACGCTTGCTTCAATAATCTTCTCCTCTCTCTCAATTCTTATCTCAATCTCTCATTTCTCTCATTATTATATTGAGCTAATTGCTCTCAGCCATAGGATTTTTTGCCATATTCTTACTATTCACAAAGGGGTTTTTCTTTGCTTTTCCCCTTACCAAAATCTCTTGGCTCTTTGTTGGATTCTTGGAGTTTCTCATGTGCTTGGTGATTGATCTTGAATACTTTATCTCACATTTGGTTTATGGTAAAATCCTTCTTGCATTTCATTTTTTTGGATTACTTCATGTTCTCGTTTTCATTCTTTTAATACTTCTTACAGTGTTTTTAATCACGGTAACTATGAAACTGACAGGTAATTTCAATTTATACCCTTAGGGTAAAAACAAGTTACACTTTCCTCTGCAAACTCTAGAATAGTCAAACCTTCGGACTCCGGGCCTGAGGATTCCACATAACCATACCTTCTAGCAAGAAGAAGATAGCATGGTGGAGAATCCCGGAGTCCAGAATCTGGCTCTGGAAAGAAAAACAAACTCTGGGGCTGGGTCCTGGAGGCATGAAAGACAAAAATAGAAAGAAAACAAACCTCACTGGAGGAAAATTCTGGAGAAGAAAACAAAGAAAACAAGGCAAGAGCCAAAGTGAAAAGAGGGGACCCAAAAGTTTGCACACAAAATGTAAGGACAGGTATGCAGGGCATAACAAATGGTGACTATTTGGGATGAATGCCTTAGCACATTTGAGAATTGCAGAATCTCTGGTTAGCAAAACCAGAATAAAATCCTTACTTGGAGCATCCTGCTTGCAAGGTGTGAAATGTCTGAGAAGATCCGGCCCATACATGATTCAATCCTTGGTCTTTTGTCAGTTGTGAAGTGTGTGCTTTGAAAAAAAATTAGGTCAATGACCTCTAGGAGAAGTAGAGAAGAGACACTAAATATATCAAACCAAAGTCATCAAATTTTCCCATTTCCTCTGGATACCGAAATTACTCCCCCCCTTAGTTCTTTCCTTTTCTTTTCTTTCCTTTTCTAAATGGGAAGGTGATACTTCTTTCACCTTAGACCTCAATCTTAGCCAATTTCTGAGGTGGTACTTCTTTCACCTTTTCACCCAATTCAAATTGTCAAATGGGGAAGAGAACTACGGACCCGGAAAGAATTTAAATTTTTTTTAGACTTGGGTCAACAAACTAGTGCGACCGATCTATCCTCGATGTGTCCGATTACTTGTTCCTTTTGATTTTAAATTTAACTAATTTCTAAACTTTTGGGGATGAATCTGATGAAGATTACTCATAGCCTGTTACCCAACTCACAAAATAACTCTAGAGCACAGAACAATTCCACCATGCTAACAATAGATTCCAAGTTCACCAAAAATGCAAAAGGTACCATTCTGGAGAATAGATGTTATGCGAAGCATACCGGTCTACAAAAAGGGGGGGGAAACCACTGGGAACCCAAAAAAGAGAGAACGGAGCCAAAAACAAAACAGAAAGAAAAGGGGCAGTCCCAGAGGATAGACAACAAAACTATTTACAAGGCACCCAAACAAAGCACCGGGAAAGATATTTACAAGCAAAGGATTTACATAAAGTACAATTCTGGACAAACTCTCCTCATTTGAAATAGTGCTTGAGAAACTATCCATTGACGGAAAATGGAATGGCTTCTCCATTCATGGTACTGAGGTGATAAGTATTTTCCCCACATATCTCAGATATCAAGTATGGTCCAAGCTAGAGCCGTTGGAGCTTGGTGTGTTTTCCCTTCTTTTCCTGGGCTTTGTCCCACAAAAGGACCAAGTCTGAGATCTGAAAGGCCTTATACTAGGCTCTTTGGTCAAACCATCATTTTACTACTGCTTGGTGATGTGCAAAGTGTTCAAGGGCTGCATCTCTTTTCTCTTCCATTTGCACCAGATTTAGGAGCCAGACTTCCATGATGTTATCCTAGTTTCCAAATTTCTACATGAACTGTAAAACTAGGATCTATAAGTTGACAGGGAATACTGGGTTTTGGCCATAAAATAGGTGGAATGGACAAGTTCCTAGTACTACCTTTATTTAGATACAATCCATCCAGAGAGTGAATATAAGCTTTTGATGCCAGTCCCGTGGATTTTGTTCTAACAGATGTTTGATCACTTCATGTAGATTTTTGTTAGTTGATTTAGCCACGCCATTTCTCTGAGGGTAATAGTTGTTGGAGAACTTCAGAGTGATCTTTCTATCAGAGGTCCATTCAAGTAATTGTGCTAAAGAAAACACTGAACCTTTGTCACATACTATAGAAAAGGGCATTCTGAATCTTGTGACGATGTTTTCTTCTAGGAATTAAATGACTATAGTTGCTATGTTGTTTTTACAAGGTATGGCTTTAGACCACCGCGTGTAGTAATTGGTGGTAGTTAGAATGTACCGGTGGTTGGCAGAAAAGTTGGAATTGATTTCCCCAATAAAGTCAAATGCCCATTGGGTGAAGGGTCTAGCTTTGAAGACCGGCTACAAAGGCATACCCGGCTTCCATTCACGATGTGTCATAGTTTGGAAAGTATGGCACTTCCTAATGTGAGTGTAGACATCTTTAAAGATATAGGGACAATAGTATATAGCCTGGAGGATCTGATGGGTAGTGGCATCAGTTGAGCCATGCCCAGTTCCAAACTACCTGTGGAATTCTTCGATTATCTTTGCAGCTTGAACCCTATCAAAGCACCGGAGGTACACTCCCTCATAGTTCCTATGAAAGAGCGTGGCATTTTTATCATGAAGTGTGCACTTTTGAATCATAGGGCATGACATTTGTTTGGAGACAATCCCTTTGGGCATCTATTATTCAACAATAAGTACACCAAGTCTGTGTACCATGGATCCTGACTGATGGACTCCATTGTATATGTCTGACATTCGATGGGGAGTCTCTTCTATCATCACCCTACATAGTCCCTGGCCTCAGACTATCTTCATTGGTTTCATTTCTAAATCATACTCTTGGAGGATGGCCATTCATTTCCCCCATCTTTCACCCAATTCACTCTGCATCAGCAGGGATTTCACTGCCTGGTCTGGGATGATAGCATGTACTTTGCTCTAAAGAATGTAATCCTGGAATTTCTTCATGGTGCAAACGAGAGAAAAGGCATGTTTTTCCAAAGGTGAATACCAAACTTTGGTATTCTTAAAGGGGGGCTCATGAAAGCTATTGGTCATTCCTCCCCTTCAACTTTCTGGTTCAAAACTGTCGTGGCAGAATGCGGTGAAGCAAAGGAATAAATGTAAAAGGGGACGGAATAGTCTGAACTAGCCAAGACTGGTTCCTCCATGATCATTTGTTTAATCTGGGTGAATGCCTGCTTTGCTTCAGGGCTCCACTCAATTTTAGCATCTTTCTTCATCATTTCATTGAGTGGTTTTACAATCTCGATGAATCCAGTGATGAATCACTAAACAAAATTGATCTTCCCAAAGAAAGATCTCATTTCCTTCTTGCTGTCAGGCATTTGCAAATTTAGCAGCACTTTAACTCTCTCAGGGTCAATGGATATACCCTTCTCGGAGACAATATGCCCAAGAAACTTCCCTTTAGTGACCCTAAATATGCATTTCTTAGGGTTAAGGGATATTCCATACCGATGACATCTCTCGCAAATCTGGGCGAGGTGGGCAGAATGATCATTCCTGTCCCAGGAAAAGACGGTCAAATCACCCATGTAGATGATTATGCACCAGTTCACAAGGCCCTCAAACGCAATGTCCATAGCCTTTTTAAATGTGGCCCCTGCATTGATCAGGCCAAAGGGCATTCTTTGGTAAGAAAATGTTCCCCACTTGGTGCTAAATATCATTTTCTCTCTATCCTCATATTTAACCATGACTTGGTTATGCTCAGAGTACCCATCCAAGAAAGATATCATCTATGATCCATTCACAATTTACAGTACCTCATCCAACAAGGGGAGAGGGTGATTATCTTTCTTGGAGGCTTTGTTTAAATTTTGGAAATCCATGCAAACGCGAATCTCACCACTTTTCTTCTGTACAGGGACAAGGTTGGCAACCCATGTAGTATGCCAATTTGGAAAGATTATCCAGGCTGACAGTAATTTTTGAACCTCCTGGTGAATCAGAGGACCAATCAGTGGATTGAATAGTCGTTGCTTTCGTCGGAAAGGCTTAGCATCAGGTTTTAGTGGGATAGTATGAGTCATGATAGATGTATCATATGTCTTCAAATCCTCATACCCCCATGCAATTAAATCAATGTATTCTCAGAGAACTGCGAGAATCTTCTCCTTCTCCCCACGGGAGCAGGAGGTGCCAATGTGTATCATCTTCTCTTCACCGGGTCGGCCGATGTTCACTTTCTCAAATTTTCCCCCATCAGAGGAGGATGATATCTTTTCCTAGCCCCGAGGGTCTGATTCAAAGATTAATTCAAGTGTGAACATCCCCTTGGGGATGGTGTTGGTTGGCAGGTCCATGATCTCGTTGTCTTCATCACCCTGTCCAGTATCATCGTGATCTCTTTCTTCCACTATCTGGTCCTCGAAAATGCAAACATTTTCCATAAAGGCCAAGATATGAAAATCATCCTCAAAGACCTAAAAATGGGTGACATTCTCTAGAATGGATGGGGTGGGGATCATCTCAACAGAAAATTTATTGAGTCAGGAGCTAGCCATTGGCTCAAGTGTGTTGGCAGAAATGGCAAGGGCATCTAGGACATAATTCTGTCTCTGGGGAATGAGGTCAATGCCAAAGGCATCAAAATATTCAATAAGGCTCCATGCTCAATTGTAGTATGTAGTCAACCTTTTGTCATGGCAAGTGTATTGACTCTGAACCTATTTTATGATCAACTCTGAATCACCCAGACCCCAGAGGTGAGTGATTCCTTTCCTTAGTGCAAATAGGAGTCCAAGGACCAAAGCCTTGTACTCCGTGACATTATTCATGAAATTGAACTATAGCCTATAGGATGCAAGAAAGGATTTCCCCTATGGGTTGATCAATTCCACTCTGGCCCCATAGCCTTGTTTGGATCAGGACCCATCGAACTTAAGGGTCCACAAGTCATCATTTGTTGTCTAGGGCCGGGAAGACAAAATGGTCTTTGGATTGTTTTTGGGAAGATTGGGAGGAGCTTCCTCTAGTGCTGATGATATGTAGGTGAGGCTTGCCTCTAGAGAGATTTTTGATCAAGATTCCTAGATAGGCGGTGCCAACGAGGCATCGTGGGTAGAAGTACTAGGTTTCAGGAAATCAGGTGTGTGCTCTTTCTCCTGGAGGGCATTGATGTTTTGAGTAGCAAGGGTAAGGAAAGGCTCACAATCTAGCTCTGAATGTTTTTGATAATGCACCTGGCACCAAGTGCCAGAAAAGAGTGTGGTAGGGGTCACTACGGTACCCTAAGAGTTAACCTCAACCCTTAGTTTTTCTTCTAAGTCCTAGGTTCTCTGCGAAACTATGGGGTCCTCCCCAGGGGTAAAATTGAATGTTAAGATCTCAAGGGGTTGGTACACTCCAGGGGAGGTCTCAGAGAAGAGGACTTTATTCACCCTCCTAACCTTGGTGAGGGCCTATTTCATCTAGGGATCACATTCAACCTAGATCTAGTTAGATTCTCCCTCCTAGGGGAGCCACAAGTGGGAAAAGTCAGTCGACAAATATTCATTCAGGGACTTGGACCAATTGTGACTTAGCAACATCCCATAATTTTTTGGGATGTCCACCACTTGGATGTCAATTAGGTTGGCTATCTCGGTTCCTAGATGAGTTGAATCTGGACGTTCTTTAGTTCACCCACCATTTTTACAGTAATTTTATCCAGCTGGATTACTGCGCCATTAGACGGGGTGGGGCAGAATCAAAGCTTCTGGCATATGGATAAAGGCATGATGTTTCCCAAAGCCCCAGAATCTACTAGGAAATTGTGTATACTCTTCCCTTGTATGTTCAAGCCTAGTAGGAAGGGAGGATCTTTAGTATTTCCCCAGAAGATAGTTGCGTTGGCGTCCTCAAAAGAGACAGTCTTGGGTGGGTGACTGATGGCTTCCAGGTTTCCCAAAAGCTTCAGAAGAGACTTCTTCTACTTGGGACAGTTCAACAAAACCTCCATCAAGGTTATGGAGGCGGTGGTTTTTTCTAATGCCTTCGTAATGTCAAACCTTCCCCTTGAGAATTGGTGGCTCCCCTCGGTCGGGTCCTTAGCTTGGTTAGAGCCAGGGCCTTTTGGAGGGATGAATTGATTAGTCATGTTGTCCAAGGGAGGAGTATCTTTGTGAGGCATGGGCATATAAATTGGTCCTTTACCAGCCTGACTCTGAGTGTTGTAAGGAATCTATGGGTTGGTGAAGGCATTGGCCTCAAAGGCCAGAATAGATTCATCAAAGTACCCCTATAGTTTGGGTTCTTCTTTGTCTCCCCTATCTATTCCAAAGAAGACAGTCTCACAAGTGAAGGCACCATGAGTGGGCTCTTGTATAGGAGGCTCTGGGGGAGTAGGACTAGAAGCTTGTTGTCTGTCCACCTGGGAAATCATGATGACCTTCTCCAACATGGCACAATTTACCTTGTTATGAGAGCCTGTGTCATGTAATCTACACCAGTTGGTCATGGGTTGGAAGTCTATGACTAGTGTGAAATGGGAGGGTCTAGCGCCACCTTGATTGGTGTTTTGGTTTAGAGGATGACCTCCATTATTAGCATTATTGTTCCATTGTTGTTGGTTTGGTCGAGGCCCATTGTTGAAATTTCTTCCTCGGGCATTATTGTTTTGTTGGCCGGAGAAAATATTCCCTCTCTAGGAATTGGTGTTGTGGGGTATAAAGAACCCTTCTTTCAGCTGACCCATGTCCATAGTCAATGTACACAGCATTCACCGGAGGGATTCAACCTTGGCGGTCAACTGGGTATTCGCATCATAATGTGACGGCTGTTGTTATTGTTGGTTTCCTGGGAAAGCGGTAGCATTTTCTAGAGTCAAGGGTGGCAATACTCCAGCCACAGATGACTAAAAGAAAGGCACTCTAAATGGTTGTCTGTGGTTGTTGCATTTATTGCGATTGGTTCCAGGGAAAAGATTCTAGACCCAGTGTTGTCTGAATTTGGGATGGATATACGTACTGGGCCTACTGGTCTATTAGCGGTGGTGGGGGATTCATGGCCATCGTGGGGGCACCCATTTCCTAATTAGAGTTATATCCCCTGACATAAGAAATTTCATCAGGTATCATGTTAAATGGCATGCTCTGCCCAACCCGCCTAGAGATTTGTTGAGACCACGAGATAACTCTAAGGCTAGGTTGTAAACTTTCACCAAAGTATCCTGGTCACCCAAGGTAGTATTTATCTAGAGGAGAGTGGCAACGAAAGGGTCCATTGTATTAAGATAGGTCTGGATAGTAACATCTGTGGATGGGATGACCGTTTCAAGGTGCATTGGAACCAATGGTTGAATGCTAAAAGGGGCTCATTCGGTTCCTTCTTGATGGAAATGAACTAGCTGTAGGACCATGCTAGGTCCACATGTATGCGGAAGGCAACCAGGAAGGCATCCTCCATGTCCTGCCAACTATTGATGGATTTGGCGGGAAGGTTAAGGTACCAATTTAGCTCTTTTTCTCCTAGCGATAGAGGGAACATCTGGGTCACAGTGTCTTTATGTTGGATCCAGTGTCGGTTCATGGCATCTTTGTATGCATATAGATGATCTTCTAAGATTTGTGAGCTTACATGCTCATATCAGGGACAAATCTTTTTTGGGTGCAAAGGTAGATCATTGGCTGCACCTGAAAAAGTTCCCATCGGGGACCCGGTGTTTCCAAAATATGCAGCCATCAGGGGCATTAGGTTTTGACTAGGTTGAGAATTAATTCCCAGGGCCATCTGGGGAACTTGGGTATTTTGAGCTGTAGTATATCCCTAGACAATGGCGGATGGTTTGGCTTTCAGGGTCCATTTATTTCAAGAAAGGAGCTCGAGTTCAACAAACCTTCCAGGATTAGAAGTTGATCTAAGGATCCTTTCAAATCTTGTTGGTGAAAATGATCCAATCCCGCAAAAGGTCTGACTCCTAAAACTATGGCTTTGGGAACCCTCGGGTGGTGTAAAACCTAAATCCTTAGAGGGGGACAGGTTCATGCCCTCCTTCTAGTGCCAGTTTCTGTTAACGGGACTTTGTGACCGGGTCTGCCAATAGATGTAAGTTGTCATCGGGTACCGGGGTACCAGCCAACTTCACCTGTAAAGTTTTTCCAGGGAAATGAGATTACCTAGGCCTTCAAGCACGTGAGAGTCGGGTCTCGATAGTGCGGGAGCTTAGTTGGGAATGTGACTAATTTGTTTAGGGGGATAGCTAGTTATCTTGGCTCATCTTCTCTGAGGATTTAAGTAAGCAGGGTTTCCTGCAATCATTTACTAACTTCAAAAGATACTGCAAGGTTATAAATATTCCATCTACCTATAGTTATGCCAAACATTCAAAATATCAACCATGCTCTAACATGCTACACTAAATACTGAAGAAATAGAGAACCATCATCTCATATTTAATCAATAGCGAGGAAAAGAAGGTCGTTAATCTACTTGAAATATCAGAGCAAGGGACATAAAGAACATGCAACATAAAATACCATTAACCCAGAGATCAGAATGCTAACAACATTATTGATAGAATCATTCCTTCTTCATTAAAAAATTTCTAGCAAGCATTGGTGCATACAACAATGGTGGCTCCAGGGGAGCATTTAACTACTGAAAGCTTCTAAAAAACTAAGGAGCATTGAGCTCTACAACTAAGAACTGAGAAAACTGAAATGCTATTAGCTATGGACTACAAAATCATTAATTTTGCCGACCCTTGGAATGAGATTGGACTTATTATTTATACACAAGTTTTGACCTAAAACTAACCTAACTTATTTTACACTTAACAATATAATACTATTTCCAGTGGCTGGTACTACCTGTGCCACATTACAAAAGACCTCGAGATGGAGAAGGTCTGACATGTCATAAAAATAAGATAAGAAAAGAAGAGTGGAAGAATCAGCCTCAAGAAGAGAGTTGGGAGGAGAAAATAACAAATTTGATCCCCTGGGGATCGAGGCTACATGCCTCATAAATGGGGGGTGGCTCACTATCTCCAATGTGCCAGGTGTTACTTTATAGAGTGGCACCTTGGGAAGACCACGTGTCAGAATTATCCTCTAAGCTGACATGACTTGTTGCAGTTACCTGCTTTTTGACACCTTTATTAACCCTTTAATAGTGACCAATCAGCTTTGGGAACTGAGCCACTGGCCACTAAAAGAATCCAAAATTATGGGATCCAGAAGCTTGCACCCCAAAGAAATAAAGAATGCAATTGATACATGATTGATAGAATTCTCCAGACTCTGGAGAAATTTATTACTGCTTACTTTTTTTCAATGTCTCTAACACCTAGCTTATGCCTTCTTCATTTATATCTTTGATACTGTCTCATCGACTGCGAACAGCCTCCAATTTTTCCTCAATATCTCTGGCCCCATTCTGGAATTCATCCACCATTTTTATAGCGCCATGTGACCGAATCATTGTCTTGGATAATCTGGATAACTTGCCCTAGTAAAAATCTCTAGCAGGCAGATATAGGGACTCCATTTGTTCATCAAATTTAATGAGGATGTATTCCTTTGGGGTGCATGTTCCGATGGTGAAGGAATCAACCTATGATATTCCAACCATGAATGCCTGAAATAGGTCCAAGGGGTATTGAGCCACGATCACTTTCTCCTTCAAGGCCTTAACCAATTCCTTGCATACCTCAATTTTGAGGACAAGTCTAGAGTACTAGGCCTAGAGGGAATCATATGATTTGTCTCCCAAAATCCCTGCCTCTGTGGTGGTTTCCTCTCTGATGTTGCAAATTTCTTCCAGCCCTGCCCTCCACTTTTCATACTTCATTAAATCTTTCTCCCATATAATAGCGGATCCATTTTCCTGGCCGATAAGGGTGTCGACCCGATAAAGGTCTGGGAGGGATGCTGGTAGAAATTGTCTTATGGAAGCTACCTTCTCGGTGGCCCACCCATCTACAGCCTATGCCTTCTTCTTCATGTGGCAGGATTCCCAGGGAAGTGCTATGGAAATATTGCCTAGAGGATCGTAGTTTTTCCTGGCGTGGTGGAATTCCACCAGTCCTATGCTTTTTAATTCATTATCTGTCTCCCTTTTTGCGGTGAGGCTACATGTATAATTCCCACATGAAAATGGGAATGGGAAATTGATGACCTTCTTCAATGTAAAGAAGGCGTGTAGGTCCATCATCTGTAGGTAGAACTCTAGAAGATTAATTCTATCCCCATAATATCGGGGAAGAAGATGAGGCTTCCCAGAGAAGTTGATCACCCGAATGTAAGTATGGTGTTGAAACTAAATAAAATAGAGGCCATAGGTGCTGACCAAATTCATTGCTGCATGTGACAATTGATACCCAGAATCGTTTACCCAGCAAAAGTTTAGGAAACTGATTTCCCATTGTATTTTGGGATAATGATCCCATGGTGTCAACTAGCCTGGCATGTTTCCAAGTTCACCCACTATTTCCAATCCTGGAAAAGCCAGTCTCTATTGGGCTAGTGCCCATAGAATGTATGATGTCATGTAAAACTTGGAATTTCAGATGACGCACTTCAGCTGCGTGTCCATGTGATTGGCTATGATAGCTGCCTAGTTGAAGTTCTAATTGTGAGTGGTGATGCAGTAAAGAAAGTAATACATCCATGCCAAGAAATCTTGGGCATGGGGCAATCTGAAGATCCTGCACAAGAATACAATGCCTGCTTGAATGGGCTCTTTAAACTTCCTGCAGGGAATTTCCAACTTCATCCTCCTACAATCCCTCTTTGGGGACTTCAGCCAGTGGCTATTGAGATATTGCCAGGAGATAAGGGCAGCGTCCTCAAACTCCTGCAATTTCTAGACCCGGTTCCAGATAATGGACCCTTTGCACTATGGGATCCCCAGCCCTGAGGGGAAAGTTGTTGCATCTAGGGTGACATTTTTTGTTGGATATTGTAATGGTCAGGGATTTGGAAGTAGAACGGTCTGATTAGGTGCGTTGTACAAACTTGCCAGTTGGAGTATTAACTCTAGTGATTGCACCAAACAAGGAAAGTTTGTCGCCTTAATGATGCCAGAGGTGGCAAGCTGAGTGGATAGATTGTCTCCAGTGGCCTTCAACCTATAGATGGCTTGGATTGAGCCTTGCATTTCAGCCCAAAGCTTGGGCTCTGTGTTTGTTATTTCCTGAACTTTGGAATCCACCTTGGATCCCACGAGAACACCCTCCTTTGGATATTTGGAGTTTAAGGGCATCTTTGGTAACAAATTTTTGGCCTTGGTTTTTGTGACCACCTGGGTAGAAGTGATAGGTAGCTTCGGGCTATCAGGAGGGGTGATTACTTCAAATATCTTGATCAATTATCTACAACTTGCAAGATCAGAGAACCATTAGAACATGGTATATATAAAAGAACATTAGGAACTCTGGGGAATTTTTCACCACCCTACACCTGTCCAACAAGTGTTAGCATATATTAAAAATCTTGGAATACTTAAAAATGGGTGTGAGTAGGACTTCGGGGTGTTGAACCAAGTGATAGGAGGAGACGCAAGACAAGGGATTGCTCGGGACCCAGAGTCCAGATAAACTAGTTGTTGTCATGTCGATGTGACCAGTGGGAAATTATACTTGGCTGATGTGAGTTGGCATGTAGTCACGTGACAGGTGACATAAAGGCATTAATGATGACAAGTGGGCTAACATGGGGTAAATTGAATGCCAGATGGGACATGGTTTGAATGCCCACTCATGGGAAATGAATCATGCCATTAAGGTGATGAGATAGAGGAGAGAGAAAGCCACCATGGCTCAAACCAGTGAGGTGCCGAGTTCGAGCCATAGCGACTTCATCTCAATGAGATCAGAATGGTGAGTGAAAACATAATAGAGTGCAATGAGCTCATCAACTTAGAAGGATATACATAAGATATATGCATGAATTTACAGAGGGCTGAAGGCTAAAATGCATATACACTAAAATACATAGTATTTACAAACTATTTACAGTTTTATACAATATTTACATAAGTACACGAGCTACCCTAAGACAATATACATTGCATACATTTTTTTACAACTGCACAAAGGGAGGACAACCCTCTTGCAGATCCATCCCACCAATGGGAGGCAAACCAAAAATGCAAAACACAGAAGGTGAACCAGCAAAAACAAACAAAGTAAAACCAAAAAGGAAACATCAAGGAAAAACAAGAAAGAAACCAAAGGACAAACTAAGGACCTACCTGGAAATCCAAAGAACAACATGGGAGAGGCACACTAGGAGAACTCTACAACAATCTACCCTTGAATGACCATGAACAGACACCACAAATCAACTCATAATCGACCACTAAGCATAGAACAACTCGCAGCCTAATTGTAGTTTAATTGCCTAAGAATCACTCTGAATGCTCTAAGTATTTTTAATCATGGTAACTTTGAAAGTGACAGGTAATTTCAATTTATACCCTTAGGGTAAAAACAAGTTACACTTTCCTCTACAAACTCTAGAACGAGCAAACCTCTGGACTCTAGGCCCGAGGATTCCACGTGACCATACCTTCTCGCAAGAAGAAGATATCATGGCAGAGAATCTCAGAGTTTGAAATCTGGCTCTAGAAAGAACAACAAACTCTGAGACCGGGTCCTGGAGGCACGAAAGACAAAAATAGAAAGAAAACAAAACTCATGGGAGGAAAATCCTGGAGATGAAAATAAAGAAAACAAGGCAAGAGCCAAAGCAAAAAGAGGGGACCCAACATTTTGCACACAAAATGTAGGGATAGGTATGCAGGGTATAACAGAGTTTGATCATAATTTTGGTATAGAACATAGCCAAACCATTCAAATACATATCTCAATAGAAATACTAATTCTAGATTAGTACCTTATCCATTGTGATAAATCCTAAATACAATACTAAAACTAAAACACCTTATTGGTAAAGATTCAAAGTTGTGAACATAAGAACTCTTAGACCACACACTACAAGATCCTCAAATAGATATCTAGGTAAAATCAATGTAATATCCAAAGCATTAGTTTTATCTAAGACCAAATACTTATGGAATACACATATGCATAAGGAAGACTTATACAGTAAGCTAGAAAACTTACAACTCAACAAATAACACAAAGGAGAGACTCAAATCTTATACAACTTATATTATGTATGATGAAACTAGTTCCTAAATCAATATGACAAGGAAATATGCAATATGAAAATATGCAAAAGATTAAATAAATTTTAATCCTATCTTAATATATTATAAAATACATATGCTATATCCTAGACTGGAAATAAATATTAGCCTAAAGCTTCACAATATTTCTCCCAATTATCTAGCCCTTTCTAAATGCTCTTGAATATTCATTTATAGGAATAAGAATGCTACAAGCTTCAAACCATTTAGGGTTAGGGTTTACAACCAATCAATTCAATATTTAATTCTATTGTCAAGTTGAAACCCTATAATCTCCTTTCCCTATGCAAATCTGATCTGCAATCAATTTACCTTAATCCATAGATGTGAGCGCAGTACCCTGAAGTCAAAAAATTTCCAAGCATGACTCTCAAAGTAACTCACATAAATGCAGAAAAGATCAAGTGGCTCTGTATGCACTTATCCACTAATTATAAAACTCTACCTATCAAGTCTGGACATAAATACATCCTAGCATATCAAATTTCAATCCCTTTGGTCTTCAATAGTTATGCAAAGTCGACCCATAAGATCAGATCACAACATTTATGGATTTGAGACAAAATATCAGCTGACCACCATGAAAAATCTCTGAGAAAGGATTTAAATATTTGAAAATATTCTAAAACAGTCACAAGTGGTGCGGAAAATGAATCAGACAGTTAAGATTCAAACTTTAATGGCCTTTAAAACACTACCGTCGATTATTTTATGTTACCCGTGCATCAAAAGATCTGATCCTACCACATGTCATCCTATTGCTCACTCAAAGCACATTTTCTTAACCACCACAAACCCTTGTGAGTGTGTGACACACACCACCAATGGTTAATCGCACACTCACAATCGCTAGTCATCATCTCTCTTAACCGACACGAGCCTGCGACCAACACTTGTCACGCACTCACCAGTATTTTTTGCTACATCTTTAAACCTTTGCAACTACATGAATAGTTGTTTATCACACACTTGCACATCAAACTTCTTAGCTTGAATGACCCAAACTTCCACATGTCACCCCGTCGCTCACTTGCAGTCACCTATTGATCATTTTCTTATGCCTTATGAGCCCGCGACCACCAGAGATCTCTCCTCCTGGCATGGACATGTGGCACCATATCTCTAACTTGTGGACCTCTGAAGCATACCCCACTTAACTCGGTGTTTCTACAATAATGCACCACCTTGCATCTTTGTCATGTCCATCCTACCTGCTCGACTGGCCTAAACCTCTGCGTGTCGTGCTAGCGCAAAGCCTTAATAGCTAGATCATGATCACCTTTTCTTTGAGGCTTCATGTTGTTTTTCTGATCAAAACCCACTTGATCAGTCTTTAATTTACCTTTTGACCTAATCCTGCCCTACCATGGACATGTGTCATTAAGGCATGATGCCTTAATGAGTAGATCTCGAGCACTTTCCCTTTAAGGAAATACATTGGCCATTAGATATTATTTGACTTGACTGCATTTTACCTTAATTACCTTTGTCACTAATCTGGACCCACTGAGACATGTAGTGCAATGTCATAATGCCTTGATGGTTAAAGAATTGCATCTTTGTGTTTGAGGAAATGTGCCTATCGTCAGATTAAGTTTAAGTTACATCACTTTAATCTCTTCTTCACCAATGTGTTGGGCCCTCTATGTGCCACATGTCATTCAGGCTTAATGGCTTAAAGGTTAGATTGTGCGCATCTCATCACTAAGCCTTTAAGCTGACTGTTAGATCTTCAGCAACTTGCTTTCCTTTTAAATTTTCCATTTTGACCTCAACTGGACCCATTGGGGCATGTGTTCTAGAGTCTTAATGGTTTGATTGATAGATCTTGATCATCTCGGCTTTAATTCATTAAGCTAACCATCAGATCTTCTCAAACCTATCGTGTCTTTATGCCTTTCTTTACCTGGGACCTATGATGTCATCTGGAGGATAGATTTCACATCTTGATGGCTTGATTGATAGATTGACCACATCTTTGCTTCAATTCATTAAGTCAATTGTTAGATTAAAATGAAAATGTATGCACTTTAATTATAGCCTTTAACATATGTGGAAATTGCCAAAAACACTTGGTGCTCATGCTTAATGGCTTGATGGGTAGATCGATTGCATCTTGAGGTTAAGCCTTTATGCTATCTATTGGATCAAAATTAAGTTGTACAACACATTATGAGGGTAAAGTATTTTTGGGGATGAAAAGTTAGGAAATATTTAAAACCCTGCTAGGAAAATAATTTAGGGAATAGCATGGCCCCTTCAACGACAACTTAAAATTCATGATGTAAGCAACTGAAGTTACTAAAAAGTAACTTCATTTTATAACAGCTCATGAGGGTTTGGGGTTTAAGTAAGATTTTTCATGAATTTAAACCAAGGGTTTTAGGGCTTTAGGCCAGAGACCTAATAAAATTTGCAGAGATCAGAGGAAAAGGTATGGAACCATGAAATTTTTTGAATGGGTCTAATAGTGGCTCCATTTGGGGATGCATGCCTCTTGCAGGAATAGTAAGAATTCAGGATTTTTGGAATAAGAAGACCACCTATTAAAACAGGAAACCTAACCTAAAATAGAAAAACACAGAAAGAATATATATAGACTTACTTGTTCACATATTTTTTTTTACTTCAAGAAAAGTAGGACTTCGGGAAGTGTCCATGAACTAGAAATTCTAGAATATTTCCAGTTAAGTCCTTTAAAATGTAGGAATCAGAACCCTACCCACCATGAATTATGTATGGTCCCAACCAAATAGGATCAAATTTGGCATGTTTTCCTTTATCCTCTATTCTGGCATTCCACATCAAAACCATATCCTGAATTTTGAATTTCCAAGTAGTAGTTCTCTTGTCAAACAGATTCTTTCATTGTAATTGCAGTCTGGAATTCCTATCATGTGCTTCCCTTCTTGAATCATCAAGTTGTATCAAATCCTCCAATCTGATCCTCATATCATCTTCTAGGTCATCATCATATGCTTGGATAAATTTACACATCTTCAATAAGCTATTCTATGGTAATATGGCATGAATACCATAAACTAAGTCAATAGGTGCACATCTAATAGCCTTCTTCGTTGTTACTCTATCTTCCCATAGAGAAAGCTATAATTTGGAATCTCAGGCCTTCTTGTTTTCATCCAGCACTATCTTGATAATCTTTATTAGGCTCTTGTTACTAGATTCAGCTTGACCATTGCCTTGGGGGTGATATGGGGAAGAATAAGAAATTTGGATCCCATATTGCTGACAAAAAGTAGTGAACTCCTTTGATTTGAAGCACATAGCATTGTCCACCATAATGGTTTCTGGATAACCAAATCTAGTCAACATATTATGCATTGTAAAATAAATCATAGTCCTACTTGTGGCTCTTTTAGTGGGAATGACTTCCACCCACTTGGTAAAATAGTCAGTTGCCACTAGGATCCATGAATTACCCCCACTAGAATTACTAGGTATTTCACCAATGAAATCCATCCCCCATTTCTAAAAAGGTGCCTCAACTATAACAGGCTTCAAAGGAAAACTCCCACCAAAGTTTAGCTTGCCTGAAAATCTCTGACAAGCATCACATTTTCTAACATATTGATGAGCATCCTTGAAGATTATGGGCCACCAAAAACTAGATCTAATAACCTTATGGGTAGTAGTCTTAGCCATACAATGGCCACCACATGCACCATCATGCCTTTCTTTCAATAGATTCATAGATCTATCATGATCTACACACTTGAGCAATACTCCTCCATTTCTCCTCCACCATAATTATATTTGAATTATTGCATACTTCAAAGCATGCAACTTGACTATTCTCTTTTTATTATCATTCATGTCATGAGGAAGCACCATCTTTTGCAAGTATCTAATGATGTCCTTGTACCAATCAGAACAATCCATATCACAAATGTAAGGTCTTTGCTCCTCTTCTAGCATATCAATATGATTTGCATTTAAATTGCTTTGAGCCATGAGTTTATCAAGTCCTAGGCCTCTTACCAACTTGGTGATATGGATATCAATATTAAACTTGTGGATCTTGTTGATCCTCCTGCACCTTCTCCTTGAGACTTCTTGTTGAACTAAGATGTCTTTCACAGTAGCACTTGGCACATAAGAAATTATGGTTGCTCCTACCAAGTAACATCTAAATGCTTTAACAGCCTTGACCAAAGCATAGGCTTGTTTTTCCATAATATGATATTTCAGCTCTACTACCTGCAAAGACTTACTGAAGAAAGAAATAGGTTGTTCATAGCCTTCTGAATTCTTCTGCAACAATGTTGTAGCAACAGTATTATAAGAGGCAAAGGATAAAATTTGAAGTGGCTTGGTGTAATCAGGGGTTCTCAAAATAGGAGCATCTTTAATAGCCTTCTTGATATCTAAGAAATCCCTACATGCTTCTTGAGTTCATTCCACTTTGGCTCCATTCTTCATCATCTTTGAGATTGGAAAACTAGTCTCTGCAAAATTTGTAACAAGCCTCCTTAAGAAGTTCACTTGTCCAAAGAAGGACTGAATTCCCTTGACATTCTTGGGATGAGGGACCTTATCAATTGCACTCACCCTTTCAGGGTCAATTCTAACTCCATCTTTAGAGACAATATGTCCTAAAATCTTCCCTTTGTCACCCCAAATACACACTTCCTTGGGTTAAAGGAAACCCCATACTCTAGTTCTCTTATAAATATCTTTTCAAGATGATCACGTTGTTGATCTTCTTTTGCTGAGTAAGCAGTAAGATCATCTCAATAAATTTCCAAAAACTTGTTTATAAAATCTGCAAACGCCATATACATGGCTCTTTGGAAAGTAGCTCCAGCATTTGTCAAGCCAAAGGGCATGCTGGCATATACATAAGTTCCCCAGGGTGTGGTAAATGTTGTCTTGAACTATTCTGATACCTTGACCTTGACCTCATTATACCCTAAAAAATCATCCAACATGGACATCAATTCAGACCCAGTGACTCTTTGCAACATTGCTTCCAAGTTGGGCAATCCATAATTGTTCTTCAAAGAATTAATATTTAAATTTCTAAAGTCCACACATAGTCTGATATCTCCATTTTTCTATCTTACTAGTACCAAATTGGATAACCAAGTTGAATTCCTTATAGGCTTTATAATTCTAGCATCCCTCATATTTTTTAACTCATCTTGCATCTTGGGTGCTAGAGTGGGATTAACAGGTCTTAACTTCTGTCTAAAGGGCTTAGTTCCTTCTTTTAATAGAATCTCATGCTGAAATAAATCCTCTCTATATGCATTTAAGTCATCATAAGACCATGCAAAAACATGTCTATATTTCCTAAGAAGATTTACCAGTGAATCTCTAAGCTTGGGGGATAACTTATTACCAATATATACCTTTTTAGCGTCTTGATTGGTTCCCAAGTTTATCTCCTCCAAGGCTTCAGGTTTTGCTGACCATTCTTGTTGATAAAGACTTGTCTTTGTTATCAAAGGCTCTCTCAAGTACAACCAAACCTTTGGATACCTTATTGGATTTTAGTTGAAGAACCTCCTTTCCAAGAATTTTGTCTTTTCCATCTAATCTCTCCACAAAACCAGTAAAGTCCATCTCTTTCTCACCAAATTTTGATTCACAAGATAGGAATCTCAAAATATCCATGTCATCATCAAAGACTTGCCAACTTTCAGCATTGTTTGGAATGGATGGTCTAGATTGAATCTCTATACTAGAAATTCTTGTAAAAGTAATGTATTCAAGCCTTAAGGCAATATTAACCAGTAGGTCTTCCATCTTGTTCTGACTTCTATCCATCCAATCAATGCCAAATGCATCAAAGTTTTCAATTTCATCCCAAACAAAATTCCTATACTATTTTAGCCTTTAATTCTTCGAAGCATATCTAGATCTTATTTGAGAGATAACCAACTCAGATTCCCCAATGACTCTGATACATCTAATCTTGTGTCTTGAATCTAACCTATTATCAAAGCCTCATACTTTGCAATATTATTAGTGCAAGTAAATAGCAGAGAAAATGAGAAATTGTAGGTCTTACCACTAGGAGCTATTAGTAACACTCCTACACCAGCTCCTTCCTTTGAGTTTGCAACATCAAAGTTCATTTTCCACAAATCATTCTTACCTGCAATATTTTCCTTCTCTTCTGACAAAAGCATATGTTGGAGATGCCTCTCAGCTTTACTATCTTGCACTTGTAAGGATCCAATGTTAATATCCAAGGAAAAATTCATTGCTTCATATTCATTCTCCTCAATCATGTGGGGAGTTCTGACTTCTCTAGATACTTTGACATTATTACCAGTTATGTCAAATGTTGCAAAGGATAGATCACACTGGATACTTCCTCCCATTGATGAACTCCATTTCCTACATAGTAACATTCCATATTGAGGTAGAATGTATTACTAGAACACTCATTATTAATATATTTTCCATAAATGTAGCAAGTGTATAAGGTAGGGCCTATGATAGACACTTCCCTTGAATCCATTGCTTGACACTTCCCATGAGGAGTATCTACTTGCAGTCCCATTGATTTCATTATTTATGTAGGCATGACTGTATTTGATGCACCTGAATTAGTCATACATTTCTTGAGCACTTTGCCATTAATAACCAATGTTAAGAAAAAGGGATCCACATTTCCCAAAGGAGGAGTGAAATTATTTTTATTTAAGAAGATTTGAGGGATCTTAAAAACAATCTCATCTGATTCCTTTCCCTTTGTATCAAATTTCTCCTTACTGTTCTTTTTCTTCTCATCCATTTCTGATTTCAAGGCTCTTGTGGTAGAAACACTATTCACCTATGTCAAGGTTGTCTCCTTGTGCTCATGAATTCTCATCATTTATAAAAGTGGAACCCTGACTGTGATCTGTGAAATCAATTTTCCCATGTCAATAGGAGCATATTTGATATCAAAAATATCTTGCTTGGCAATAACAATACTTCTATCCTCAAATTCAGTAGCCAAGCCTTGCTCAACTCCTTTAGTATCTTTTGGAATAGAATAAGCGTTCATCTCTGGTATCCTTGTTTTACTATTTTGGACAATACTAGGACCACTTATTTTATCCTTTGTTCTCACCTTTATCTTCTTCACACCCTCGGTAATTTTTTATTTTTTTGGTGTCTTCTCGGGGCCTATTTTTGTATCTATAATGAACATGCCAACTGGTCTCCCATCTGCATTACCAACTATCCTATTCCTTAGATTATAGTTACTTTGTGCCTGAGAAACCAAGTTTTTTGTGATTCAATCCCTTTTTGCATCTGAAGGTCTTCTTTCCATAAAAGGCCCTCTTCCCCTTGTAGCATTACACCTTATTTTATCAATGTCTACTTCCTTTTCATCAGATGAAAGCACATCTTGATCTTCAGATTGATCATCAGACTCCCCTTCATCTGATGAAGACAAGTCCTAATTTTGACCTTGGTCATCAGATTCTTCACTTTTCAAATCTGCATAATCCATTGCATTCTCAACATCATCATATATTTTTTCCCCATCCTCTCTTTCTTGTTGGGATTTACGTGGATACATCTTCTGAGCAACAACACAATTGTCTAGATTGTGTGGAGATTCACAATCATCACACCAATAATATTCACTACACATGTTAGCTAAATTTCTTTGAAGAGGATCCAGAGTTCTATCATCAGCCCCATCTTTCCTTTGTGGGATAATGGGTTTCCCATCTTTATATTGGGTACCATATGGGTGGTTTTTCATCCTATTTTGGTGATTATGACTATTATAGGATGACCTATTATTGTTTGGAGCTCTAGGATTCTTACTCTCTCCTGGCTTTAAATCTTTTATAGCATTTAGAATCTATTTCATATTAACCTCCTCTTTAGGTTTGGCATTTGAAGGTTTATCCAATTCCTTTCTTGCAGGCTTCCAATCATCTCTTCTACCAAATTTTACGGATACCCTCCTGTTAGTTTCTATATTTATAGTTGTTTTATAATCTTCTCTTATAGTCCATGGATTCTTATCTCTTAAGAGGTTTCCTATCTTAGAATCAAATGCATTAAGATAAGTATCTAGACAAACCTTGTCATCAAGTCTCATGACTTGGAGAAGTTTATACATGGCTCTCAGAAATATTATGTTGAATTCTGCAACATCTTCATTCTGATTCTTTTTCATGTTGTTGAATTCAATCAACATGAATCCCTCATTGGTATTTTCACCATATTGCTCCTTAAATAAATCAATTAATTCTTCCATTGACCCTAAAGAATTATAGGGTAACCCCCTAAACCAATCTCTAGCATCCTCTACTAAAGACTGGACAAAAAGTTTCATTAATACATCCTCATGCAGAATTTCACAATCATCCATCATGTCCTTAAATTTTTTCAAGTTCTCTTCACATGTGATTACATTATTCCCAACAAATTTGGGAAGTTTATCTCTATGTTCACTTGGAACTACATTAGGATAACCAAAGATGTTATGGAAAGAAAATTGTTTGTACCTTTCTGCATGAGTAGGTCTTCTTGAGATGAGGTATTATCTTGAGAAGCAGAAGCATTAGCATTTGATGTTGTAGTTTCTTGGGTACCAAGCTGAATAGGACTTGTTGTATGTCTAAGAAAATCAGCCTTCTTCTTCATCTCCAAAGTAGCAGCCTCCAATTCTACCACCTCAAGCTCCTTAGCTATGATCTCACTTTCAACTCTAGCTCTTTCAAGATCCATGTCCAATTTAGACATCGCATTTACTGGGTCTTTGAGATTCTTGGGCTCATTTATTGAAACCCCTATCATCCCTTGCTTTCCAATATATTTATGGCCTTGATGATTAACCACTTGAATGACATGTTCCTCTTCAAATCTCTGAGGCTTTTCAACATAATTCATTGCCTCCAACTCTAATAATCTCCTCATTCTTTGTTCAAGGAAAACCTGATCCTGTCTGATCTTATTTTCCTTTCCCTTCTCTACTCGTTGTCTTATGGCCACTTGCTCCTAGATCAATATTTCCACTTCAACAATTTTTGTAGCCATACTATCAGGATCTAAAAGAGTAGAAATAGATTCATCTTCCTCTCTATCATCAGGAGAACTATAATCTTCATTTGCACCCAGTCCCACATCTGCAGCCTCAGCTTCTTCATATTCAAATGCATTTCCTTCTTGGTTGCATTGGACTGGTCTTTCTTCTCTAATCTCTTCCCTTTGTATTCCATCTTGAGGTGTACCTCTGGTATCCTTTTCTCTTCTAGGATGATTATACTTGGATGTAGTTGGGAAATCATTTCCCAACCTATCTTCAGGATGTCTCTTTGACTGAGACCTAGTCCTTCTATAACTTATATTGGAAAGTGTGTGACAAAATGATTTTTAATGCTCAACCTGCTGCAGAGAATATTTTAGAGTCACCACCCAACACTAGTTGGGAACACAACATTAACTAATATGAATAAATATAAATAGAGAACTCTTCAAGATAAAACAATAAAAAGGGACCAAACTTGAGTAACTCTATGCTTCTAATGATCAACTTACTGGCAAGTTATGATAATTTTACTATACTATTTCCCAGTAGAGTCACCATCTTGTTGGTGTTTAAAATTGTTACACTACAAAAAGTAACCAATATATCTTAAGACTAGTGTTAGGAGTGGTTAACTCCAAGTATGAAAGCTTTGTAAGATAACTGGACCAACTATAGGGTCAAGACTTCCCTCTACACTTCTAGCTATGCAAAACCAAGGTGGGTACACCTAATCCATGTGCGTGTGTATTTGTGAACCTGTTGAAAAAGACACAAACACTCAATAAGTCATTTCATTAGCTCAAAAGGTTAGATAAAGCATATAAAACCCACTAATATCAACCTATTGCCTGCTAACTAGGAAGAGTGTGATTAGTAACATATTAGCCCTCAGAATATGCTACAATCAGTGATGAATACAACCTAGCATGAAGGATTTTTAGATTAAAACAAGCTAAAAAGATTAAAAACAAGCATTCTAGCTCTAAACATGCGAATATTAACAATGAAAAAGCATGGAATAATAAGTGAAATATGATTCTAATATTAATCCAATAGCATAAAAATGTGTTTTTGAACTGATGTGAAGGCTTATTTACTCTCAAAAAATGGCTTCTATTTATAGAAGAATGGGAGAGAGAGAGGGGAGACAAGATGAATTAATGAGTGAAGGGGCTCATTAATGGAGGTGTAAGAGCTATTAATTCCCAAGGCATTAATGAGGCATGGAGGAGACATAGGCTTAAGGCATCTTTATTAATAAGGCGTTAATGAAAGCCTTAAAGAAGCAAGGTAGAGTGTAAGAGGATGGCTTGAGAAAGTGGACCTTAAGGAAGTCAAGCTTGAGAAAGTGGACTTTCTCAAGTGGGTTGAGTTGCTAAGCATTCCTTAAT
>MU225328.1:308375-323050 GCA_018584345.1 Thuja plicata | reverse complement strand
TGAGAAGGGTTAGAACCCAGGGTAGAAGTGGTTGAGATAGGTTAGGTTGGGGTTTAGGGGAATATTAATAAATGAAATAAACTTATTTAATTCATTTAACAATATAGGAATTAATTATTTAAACAATTTAATTGCTTTTTAATAATTAGGGGACTATAGCCATTTTAATTAAATTAAATAGGCTAGGGGAATGAGTTATTTTGCAAGTGAATAATTGATTTAGGGATTTATTTAATTGCTTTATAATTAAATATTATAGCCATGTTTGATTTTGGTTTGATTTAATTGGTTTGAATTGATTTAAATTATATGGCTATAATAGTTAATATAATTCAGTGATAAAAAATCACCTAGGATTTTAAATAGATTTGAAGAATTATGCCAAGCAGTAACAGGGTCATTTGGACATAATCGAGGGTATGATCACACTTAGGGAAAATAGGGTCCATAGTTGGAACAGACCAAATTTAGGTGGTTACAATCTAGACTAAACTCAATTCTCTACAAGACCTACTTTTGGATTTGAACAATAGATAAATGGTAAGTAGGTACTAAATGCCAACCTAGCATTCATTGACTCTCCACTACCATTAGTGGAATAAGAAGAACAACAATTGAAAAGTAAAGAATTTGGTAATGATTTTGATTATAATTTTGCAACAGAACGTAGCCAAGCCATTTAGATATGTATCTCAATAGAAATACTAATTCTAGATTAGTGCCTTATCCATTGGGAGAAATCCTAAATACAATACTGAAACTGAAACACCTTATTGGTAAAGATTCAAAGCCATGAACATAAGAACTCTTAGACCACACACTACAAGATCCTCAAATAGTTATCAAGGCAGAATCAATGTAATATCCAAAGCCTTAATTTGATCTAAGACCAAAGAATTATGGAAGAGAAATATGCATAAGGAAGACTTATACAGAAAGCTAGAAAACTTACAACTTAATAGACAACACAAAGGAGAGACTCAAATATGAGATAACTTATATTAAGTATGCTGAAACTAGTTCCTAAATCAGTATGAAAAGGAAATATGCAATATGAAAATATGAAAAAGATGAAAAAACTTTCAATCCTATATTAATACAGTCTAAAATACATATGTTATATCCTAGACTAGAAATAAATATTAGCATAAAGCTTCACAATATTTCTCCCAATTCTCCAACCCTTTCTAAATGGTCTTGAATATTCATTTATAGGAACAAGAATGCTACAAGCTTTGAACCATTTAGGGTTAGGGTTTACAACCAATCAATGCAATATTCAATTATATTGTCAATTTGAAACCCTATAATCTCCTTTCCCTATGCAAATCTGATATGCAATCAATTTTCCCTAATCCATGGATGTGAGCGCAGTACCCTAAAGTCAAAAAATTTCCAAGCATGACTCTGAAAGTAACTCACATAAATGCATAAAAGATTAGGTGCCTCTATATGCACTTATCCTCTGATTATAAAACTCTATCTATCAAGTCTGGACATAAGTACATCCTAGCATATCAAATTTCAATCCCTTTGGTCTTCAACAATTGTGCAGAGCAGACCCATAAGCTCAGATCACAACATATATGGCTCTAAGACAAAATATTAGTTGACCACCATGAAAACCCTCTGAGAAAGGATTTAAATATTTGAAAATTTTCTAAAACATTCATAGGTGGCATGGAAAATTAATCTGACGACTGAGATTCAAACTTTATTGGCCTTTAAAACACCACCGTCGATTCTTTTATGTTACTCAGGCATCAAAATATCTGATCCCACCATGTGTAATCCTTTCGCTCACTCGAAGAACATTTTCTTGACCACCACAAACCCTTGCAAGTGTCTGACACACAACACCAACAGTTAGTTGCACACTCACAATTGCTAGCTATCATCTCTCTTAACTGACATGAGCCTGTGACCAACACTTGTCGCGCACCTGCCAGCATTCTTTGCTACATCTTCAAACCTTCATGATTGCACGACTAGTTGTTAGTCACACACTCATGCATCAAACTTCTTCTTAGCTTGGATGACCCAGACTTCCACATGTCACCCTATCCCTCACTCACAGTCACCTACTGATCATTTTATTATGTCTTACGAGCCTGCAACCACCGCAGATCTCTCCTCCTATCTTGGACACGTGGCACCATCTCACCAACTTGCAAACCTCTGAAGCATACCCCACTTAACTCAGAGAGTCTGTGATAATGTGCCACCTGGAATCTTTGTCATATCCATCTTTCCTGCCTGACTTGCCTAAAACTCCATGTGTCGTGCTAGTGCAATGCCTTAATAGCTAGATCACGATAACCTTTTCTTTGAGGCTTAAATTTGTTCATCTGATCAAAACCCACTTGATCAGTATTTACTTTACCTTCTAACCTGAGCCTGGCCCACCATGGACATGCATCATGAAGGCATGATTCATTAATGAGTAGATCTTGAGTAGTTTCCCTTTAAGGCAATACACCGACCGTTAGATTTTATTCAACTTGAATGCACTTTACCTTAACTACCTTGTCGTTGATCTGGACCCATCGATACACATGGTGTGATGTCATAATGTCTTAATGGTTAAATAATTGCATCTTTGTGTTTGAGGAAATGTGCCTACCGTCAGATTAAATTTAAGTTGCATCACTTTAATCTCTTCTTCATCATTGTGTTGGGCCCGCCATGTGCCACGTGTCATTCAGGCTTAATGGCTTAAAGGTTAGATCATGTGCATCTTCACTAAGCCTTTAAGTCGACCATGAGATCTTTTGCAACTTACTTGCCTTTTAAATTTTCCCTTTTGACCTCAGCCAAACCCACTAGGACATGTGTTCTACAGGCGTAATGGCTGGATTGATAGATCTTGATCATCTCATCTTTAAGTCATTAAGCTAACCTTCAGATCTTTTCAAACTTGTTGTGTCTTTACTGCCTTTCTTTACCTGGGACCCATGACATCATCTAGAGGATAGATGTCATAATGGCTTGATGTCTTGATTGATAGATTGACTACATCTTTGCTTCAAGTCATTAAGTTGACTGTTAGATTAAAATCAAAATGTATTCACTTTAGTCATAGCCTTTAACATATGTTGGAACCGCCAAAAACATCTGGAATTCAGGATTAATGGCTTGATGGGTAGATCGACTACATCTTGAGGTTAAGCCTTTACGTTGTATGTTGGATAAAAATTAATTTTCACGACACATGATGAGGGTAAAGTATTTTTGTAGATGAAAACTTAGGAAATATTTAAAATCCTGCTAGGAAAATACTTTAGGGAATAACATGGCCCCTTCAACAACAACTTAAAAGACATGATGTAAGCAACTTAAGTTACTAAAAATTAACTTCATTTTATAACATCTCATGAGGGTTTATGGTTTAAGAAAGATTTTTCATGAATTTAAACCAAGATTTTTAGGGCTTTAGGCCAGAGACCTAATAAAATTTGCAAAGACTAGAGGAAAAGGTATGGAACCATCAAAAATTTTGAATGGGTCTAACAAGCCCCTCCCAGTGGTAATTAATTGATGTAGACATGCATTAGTCTAGTGGGTTTCAAAGCTATATCATTTTCTGGACTTGATGTATGGATCTACTCCTTAGGGGGAGTGATCACAAGAACACTATGGAGTACATCTGGGTGATTTTGCACCTGGCTGTTAGACATAAATATTTGAAAAAGCTACACCTTACAAAAGATTAAAAATGAGTTATGGCACCCTTTTCCATTACTGCCAAAGGGTGAAAGATTCTATGTGAAAATCCCTACTATTTTGGGGAGATTTGTGTTGAGGATATTGAGAAGATTGTATTGAGAGAGAGTACTTTTTGGGTTGATGGATTTTCCCATATGTTGTCATCAATGCCAAAGGTGGAGATTGTTAGATGATATAAAATTTGGGTACTATTTATGTTGTTGATATTCATGTTTTGTCACTGATGTCAACATATGTTTCTGTGGAGAGAACAGACTGGTTATGTTAACTAACAGAAGTGTACAGACACTTGACAGATGAATCAGAATGATCAAAGAAAAGGATATGGAGACAGATGTATTTTAATTGATGTTTACTTGTTTTAGGTACCGTGTGTATCTTAGCAAGGGGTTAAATAATTATTTGTATATTGGAAAGCCTTAAGTGGCTGGCCTAATTGATTATTTATATAGGGAAAGATTAATTGGCCGACCTGATCAATTATTGTTATAGGGTATATATGGGAGATCTTTTCTTTTGAAAAGATGTAGAAGAGATTGAAAAGGAAGAGAAGTGTGAAATATGTGAAGCTTGTTTGGTTTTTGGATGTAGAGCAAATTTTGTGAAAAGAATACTTCATTGGAACTGACCAAGCAAAGGTAGTTGCTATTAGACATTTTATTGGATTGTATATTTCTCTATATACACTTGTTTGGATTGTTAATCCTTGAGGGTGGCTTTAACCTTCTTTGGGAAGTGAGCCCACTATTACTCTTGACTCCTAATAGGGTATGTCATTTAACAGGGACTATGTACTATAATATTATAATAAACTCCTAGCAGAGCTAAATATTTTAACAGGGATACTATACTCTTAGTACATCATATATGGGTGCTAATTCCCACTGGGGTTTTACCTTTAACAGGGTTTCCTTGAAAACAAGTATTGTGTTATTGTGTTGGCATTTACTGTGTTATCATTTGCATTAAAGTTTTGGTTTATAAAGATTAAAGTTTTATATTTTGTATCACAACTGATTCACCCCCCCCCCCTCAGTTATGCTTGTGGACTATTATTCCTAACAATATCTTATTACTCTAACATGGGGAACTATGATTATGCAAATATGATTCATAAATTCAAGATCTAGGTCTAAATAGGAAGAAAATTTGTTTTCTACATGCATAGAGAGATTGAGAATTGACAGACCAATTTCGATACTAGATTTGGAAAATAGAGACTGTAATTAACCTTCTGAACAAATTCCAGGCTAAAGTGGGAGTACACGGGTGACTTGTTTCACTTTGTTTATGGACTGGGGAATCGAATCGACTTATTTTGACACTTTATAATAAAATAAATTGCAAATTTTATCCCTTTTCATGATCTATATGTGTCCCTTTCCATGTGTCTATCACATGTTCTTGCACATGGAAAAGAGGGAAAGTGTTGTGTAGAAACAGGTTTGGCTAAGTCAAACCCTAGTTTAGGAATAAACCTTGAAATAAAAATAAAATATGCTTGAAAGGAAAGCATGATGGTGTATAAAATAGGATTGATCTAAAAATGGAATGCTTATTCCTTCACAAACCTTCTTGATTTCGAAATTCTCATGCAGATGCTTGTTATTGTCTTGATGTTGACTTGATGCTGACTTTATGATAGAGACTCTCCAAGGTGTGCTTGCACAAACACTATCTAGGAATATATCTTTTCTAGCCTTATCAATATCCTAAACTCACTTCTAGGACCTCACAATTCTTTTCTCCACTAGCCTAAGACTTCACTAACTCAACTCTATGAGTTGGTCTCCTTGTGCTTCACCTTGAGGGGTAACTATCATTAAGTGTACTTCAACTCTTCACTCCTCTTTAGATGTCTCCAAGTGAAACTTCACCACAATTTAATTCATCCCTAAAACAACTATTTTTCTCCCCAATGATCCCGTTTGAATAGGGCATTAAGGCTTTATCAATATAGTTCAAGATTTACTATGGTTTTGGCCTAATAGGCCTAATTGGTCTACTAGCCCTAAACAGGGTGTTTTTCCCAATTCTTTCCCAAAACTTCCAAATAACCCCAAATAATAACTTGACATTAAGATACCCTTTTTCAATACCTTGAATATTTTTGTGGTCTTAAGTTCCTAAGGAATTCGTACAGTGGATTCTTGAAATGTAGGGCTAATTGGGTTATAATTATATAGTCCTCTGATTTCTACTTGGAAATATACCTAAATGGATTGGAAAATGCCTAATCTCACTAATAGGTTCTTTTAGGACCTCTACCTCTTTGAAACCATGCATTTTTCTATGCTTCCTCTCTTTCCCCTGCAATTGCACATCAATTGTTCTTTGTCATACACCTAGTCGGGCACACTGATCTTGCCTAGAACACGATCTTAAAAATAGAAAGCTTGCTATTCTAAGCTCCTCCTTCCACAAAAACAACCTTCAATGGCTTCCCTACCATATTCCTCTGGATCATGATGATTTTTATGATGGAGAACTATGGGGGAGCCATAAAATGAAAAATAGTCTAAACTACACCAGTAATTATACTATCTACAAAACAATTTCAAAACCTACTCTACTGAACTAAAATCAACTACACTACTAAATATAAAATGCTTAAAAAAATTATATTACACATATCCAACACTAACTCTCATAGTTAAATCCATACAATCACACTTAAACTCAATGCAAGTCTACTGTGTCTGCAAAACCAGAACTCTGAGCTTCTATTCTCATTCAAAATTAAATCACATCCCTCCCTACCTTAGGAAATGGGAACATATATGTCTTAATATGCCTTACCCTTTATTTTAGGCCATTATGGCAACTACCCATAATGATGCTTTGAAAATAATCCAATTCTGCAATTGTTGTCATGCAACATTAAAAGTTGCTAAAATGTTGTCAAGCAACATTGTGACAACTTTTACACCTTTTTTAAAAAATTAATGCTATGGGTCTCTAATAAACCTATAATGATGTATAAACATCCTAGGAGCTATTTTAATCATATTTCTACCCTTTCCCAAGCCTTAAAGGATTTAAGACCCATTTTCCCATCTTAGGCCTAATCTAGCACTATCCACTAGTAAAGCATTAAACATCTAGGTTGGATTAAGCCTAGTCTAATACACCTAGGAACACACATGCAAGACCTTCTAAGGTCAAAAGGTAAACACTACTGACTTGGCTAAGGTCAATACAAGCCAAAATTAAAACTAGCTTGGAGATTAGCCTAGGTGCTCCTACACCATCCTCCCCAAATGAAAAGATTTTAATCCATCCTTGGATTGAGTAAGTTGGAATCCACTCCCAACTTCTTGGATTTATTCTCCTTGATCTAGGTGGCCTCTGCATCCCCTTTTCCATTCCATTTAATCAAATTCTCATAATAAGTTCTCTTTCTGGTCTTCTTGTAGGCCCTGGAGTCAAGTATCTTCGCTGCCTTCTTAGGTGATGTAGGGGTCAAGTTCGGGTCTTCTACCTCCTGTATGACCTCTATAAGGCTCTGGTCTGGATTTTATATTGGTCCTTTGTGTAAGACCAAATCTGCCACATTGAACATAGGAGATAAACCACTATCCTCTTGTAGTTCCACTTTATAGGCATTGGTGCCATATTTGACCAGAATGGTACATGGGCCAATCCTTCTCATTTTTATCTTATGAGGCACTCCTTTCTGCAATTTTTCCTTGTTTATATGGACCATGACTAGATCCCCTACTTGGAATTGGACATCCCTTTTTCTTTCATCCACCTTGTTCTTTATCTTGTCTATATTCTCAATCAATGTCTTTCTTACTGTCTCATGCACTTCTTGCATAGAATGTGCAAAATCTTATGCATAGCCACTACCCTTGGCTCCATCCTTTAGTTCTTTGAGTTCAAATATGCCTTTAGGGTGTACTCCATAAACTATTTCAAAGGGACTCTTACCAGTAGTCATGTTTACAGTATCATTATAGGCATATTCTTCCTGTCCTAGGAGTTGATCCCAAGTCTGACCATACTCCTTTGTAATACACCTTAATAGGTTTTCAAGGCTTCTATTGACCACTTCTATTTGGCCATCTGTCTAAGGGTGATATGAAAACCCAAAAGACTAATTAGTTCCCAACTTGTGCCACAATGTTTTCCAAAAGTGACTCATAAACTTAGAATAAATGTGCTATGTGAAAAGCATCATGCACTGTCTTACATGGGACAAAATGTGCCATTTTATTGAATCTATCTACAATAACATAGATGCTATCCATTCCCTATTTGGTCTTTGGCAAACCCACAACAAAATCCATGCCCAAGCATTCACATGGTCTACTAGGAATAGGAAGAGGTTGGTAAAGGACTGCATTGGAAGATGTACCCTTTGATTTCTGACACACCATACAACTTTCTACATACTTCCTAATGTCCAAATTCATTTTAAGCCAACAATAAAACCTCTACATTAAATCTTGGGTCTTATTAACACCAAAATGCCCACTAAGTGCACCATTGTGTTTCTCTTGAATTATATTCTCCCTAATTGACCCTCCAGGAACACATAATTGACTTCCTTTAAATAATAGATCACTTTTCATAGTATTCAAAGAATTCACTATGAAAATGATTCTTGTACTCTTGACATATCTTATAGATGTCTACAAAGTCTTTATCTTCTGCATATAGGTCTTTGAAACTCTCAATACCCATGCTCTGCAGGTGTATCTCTTGTACAGTCAGGGTTCTTCTGCTTAAGGAATCTGCTACCTTATATTGTAGTCCCTTCTTGTGCTTAATGTTGAAAGTGTAGGCCTGTAGGTACTCTACCCACTTCATATGTTTATGATTGAGCTTGTCTTGTGAATTCAGGAAACTAAGTGTCTGATTGTATAAATAGACCACAAACTCTTTTGGAATCAAGTAGTGCCTCCATTTCCTTAGTGCTTGGACTAGAGCATACATCTCTAGGTCATAAGAAGAGTACTTCTTCTTACCATCACTAAGCTTTTCACTGTGGAAATCCACTAGTCTTCCCTCTTAGCTTAAAACAACACCAATAGCCACATTTCTAGCATCACACTCAACTGTAAACAACTTCTCAACACTTGGTAAAGTTAAAATTGGTTGAGTGGCAATCTTCTTCTTCAACAACTCAAATCCATGGTTAGCTTTCTCATTCCAAACAAACTTAGTTTTCATCCCTCCTTTTATGGTATCTAGCATATTAGCAAAAATATCACTGAAATGCTTTATGAACTTCCTATAGTATTGGGCTAATCCATGAAAAATTCTCACCTCTATTGCATTCCTTGGAGTAGGCCAGTTGAGAATTGCTTCCACTTTTCTTGGATCCATCTTTAGATTTCCTTGGGACAATACAAACCCAAGTTACACTAGCTCCTGCTTCATGAATTCACATTTTTCCATGTTTATCATCAGCTCCTCTTCATGCAACTTCTTGAAAATAATCTTCATATGACTGAGATGCTCCTCTTTTGTCTTTCTATAGATTAGTATATCATCTAGATACACTACCAAAAATTTTCCAATGTAGTCTTTAAGGACTTCATTCATAAGTCTCATGAATGTAGATGGGGCATTAGATAGCCCAAATGACATCACAAGCCATTCATACAAACCTTATGTGGTTTTGAAGGTTGTCTTCCATTCATCTCCCTCATTGACTCTAATTTGGTGGTATCCACTCTTTAAGTCAATCTTAGAGAAACTTTTGGCTTCTCCTAGACAGTCCATTAGGTCCTCTATTATAGGGATAGGTAACCTATACCTATTGGTAATCTTTTTTATTGCCCTTGAATCAGTATAGAGCCTCCAAGTTCCTCCCTTTTTGGGTGCTAAGCCAGTGGGTATGGCACAAGGACTAATGCTTTTCCTAATGAGATCTTGGCTTAGGAGTTCTTGTATTAGTTTGGCAATTTCCTCATTTTTTTAAGGGGTCATCTTATAGGTTGCCTTATTAGAAAGGGTAGTGTTGGTTGTATTCCTAGTTTTGTTGGTTTACCCTAAAATTTTGTTGTCCTCCTACCAATTTTTATTCAAAATCATAAAGTTTGTCCTAATTTGAATTATCGCTGTGAAAATCCAGATGAATAGTAAAACCCCAAAACCCTAAGCTGTCTTTTAAGTGAAAATGCAAAAAATACCTAAAATGTCAAATCGAGTTTCTATTTTTGCATTACCTTTTTGAAAGACTTAAGTTATAAAAATTCATGTGCTTTTTTAAATGGTCGCCTAGTCGCTTAATCCTAAAAGCATATTCTGTTTCGTCATGAGACTTGGTGATTAACTGTAGTCGGGATGTCTCAAAAGGGAAAAGAATATTATTTGTAAGTCATGAGACTTAGCGAGGTTTTTCATGTTGTGAAGTCTCCCAATGAAGAAAACATGATCTGGTGACATGGAGACAAGTGGTTAAGTCACGATGTCGTGTAGTGTATCCTGCAGTTAGTAAATTATCATGAGACTTAGCGATTGCTTCAGTCGTGGGGTCTCCGGATCAGAACACAGTTAGTGATAAATTTAAAAGCCTCATTTTCCATGTCTTCAGTTAAAAAGTTAGTTAAGTAAAAGGTTTAGAGACTTGGTGACTAACCGCAAATTGATTGAAGTATATGGTGGTCGGGTAGTCACTGGTCAAACATGGTAAGTCAGCATCTTTTCAGCAATTTGGAGAGAAACAATAAATATTAGACATGTTTCCATAGTGAATAGAACAAATTGTATTAGTCGCGTGGTCTCCAAGTGATTTAGGGTTTCCAAAATATATTCAGTGACTTAGCGGAGCCGTCAGATTCATAATAAGATAAAATCAATGGTAGTCGCTGAGTCTCTATCAAATTTTGCACAGAACAAAATGTTCTCGCGACAATGAGATTGGCTTTAGTCACATAGTCTCTGAATTAAAATTAAAATGATAAGATAAATTTTCATGGGTTATGTCACAAAATCTCTAAAGGAGATATTAAAGAACAATTTTTTTTAGTGATTGGGTGACTAAGGGTAGTCATGGGATCTCGTAAAGTGAAGAGAACATTTAGAGACTTAGCGATAAGAGCTTAAAAGATGAAAAGTAACCGTGGTTGCGGGGTCTCTGAATAAAATCTGCATTTGGCAATACTACTAGTGACTTGGATTCATTTGGTCGCGTGACCACCAAAAGTTAATCATGGTTAAGATAAGGTGAAGAAAATCATATAGCCACTAGATCTCCAGAAGAATTGAGAGTTAAGAGATTTGATCAGCAACAAAGAGATAATGCATAGTCGCTTGGTCGCCAAATATGAAAAGTGATAATAAGCGGCAGTTTCTAACATGACAATATAGAGATTCATCATCCAATAAAAATATAGGAGATTAATTACAGTGTGAAAAGGGTAGCTGAGGTGTCTGGTGAAGAACCAATCATATCAAAACATGTCATTTTGTTCAAATTTTATAAGGGTTTTTCTAAAAATGCACTCATGTGAATTTGATTTCTTGTCACATTCATGAGCTACAACTAGGAATTAATTAATACCATAGCATGTAAACTTGAAGGTGAAATTGATTGATTCTTCAATGATGAGCTAAGTACTTTGAAAAGTTACCACAAAGGGATGATCTTAGGTTTATTTTCATTCATCATACATCCAAAATTTTAGAGCAAAGAATTTGCTAGGTTTTCTATGTCCGGGAAGCAATAATTGATCAATTTCAGGGTGATTCTCTAGTTTTCAAATTTCCTGAATTGTTTTCAAGGCACAGAGAAGAGTAAGGAGTCCTAAGAGAATATTTGTTTCAATATCGGTGAAAGAGAAGTGAAAATAGAACAAAATGAGTAAAGTAGTTAGTGTGGCTTCTACCAGTGGGAAGAGCGATGAAGTAGATGAAGATGCCAAGGGGAAAAGGAATTTCTCTAATGAATTTTTGAAGCTGTTACCTGGGTCTACATGGAACAAGAGGGCAAATGCCAACATATGGGCAAATGAATACTATGAAATCAAAGATTCCCATACACGAGGTTCTACAGGTTTTTCTCTCTGTAACTATTTTTATAATAATACTGATAAGACCATCCCAATATCAAACCCTTGGACTGGTGGTTTGGATAGGTTAATTGTTCATGGTGTCTTTGTAGATGTAGACTTGTTTCTAGGTCTAGCAAACCATTATGAATCCTTGTCTAGGACAATTAAAAAGAATGATGGTACTGCACTGTTAATTCTGAATAGGAAATCATTTATGCAACCTTTTAGTTTATATAGTACCATGTCCACTAAGATTAATATTACAAGACAGGAGGAAAGGTATAGGTTATAGCCTGGGGTAGCTAGGAACCAATTGCAAAAACATATCCTTAAGTAAGTTAGAAACCACATTGCCCCTTTACCAGGAACTGCACCCTATTGTTTCAAAGATCTACATTTTTATATCAAATACATTGCATATGCTTTGTGTAGAGTGTTGGGTAAGGATGGAGGAGCTAAGAAGATAAATTCTAGGATTTTGATGATGGTATTAGATTTACAAGATGTGCATTCTAGTACTAGCTATGATTACATATAGTACATCATTGATAGAATACATGAGGGGTTTGTAGCTGTACAGAAGAAGGATAAAGATCCTAAGTTTTTACATTATTCTATCTTGATGAATTTATTATTGCATTTAAATTATGGTATCATGAATGTAAAGCATTTGAACCCCCAGAGGATCTTTCATGACCGGCCCAATCCTATCCAATTTTGGATTAGGATATGGAATTTCACCTCCAAGGATTGTGATTTCTACGGATTTGAGAACTGGATTGTCTACCCTTTGATGTAGAGTTTGGTTATTATCAAGACTAGACTCCCAATGAAGGTGCTACAACTGTTGAGGCCATGTGAGTATTTTGATAAGTGGGAAGGTGACCACAATTGGGGAGACTTCTTTTTAGAATAAACTTTCACTATGATCATAGTGTATGGATGCACACATCCTCCCCATGTCCTACCATATCATGTGCCATCAGGAGTTTCAGCTATGGAATTTATTTGGCAGCTTTTGTTAACAAATACTGAGCACTTTGCACCACATAGGAAGGGGACATTAACCCCTAGGCAATTCAAGATTTTTCAGTTTACAATTGGCAAAGGTGCTATTGATTTATTAGGCAGATGGTTGGAAAGCTGTAAGATGGGAGTAGCATTATATAGGTATATTGATCCAGAGGGATTTATTGCAGGAGCTAAGAAACTCCTAACTCCTACCATACCGAACACATATGTGCATGGTCTTTGTGTGGAGGAGGATGCTACTAGGAACATAATTGATGAAGATGAAGTGAGAAATAGAAGAGAGAAAATTCAAGAGTTGTTGAATTTAGAGAAACAGATAAAAAGAAATGGATTAGCATTTGGAGGTTTTTACCCTGACCTACCATATTTTGACAAAATTAAAGCTATGATAGATAATTTTTACACACTCTATGAGCAATTAGATAAGGTTCTAGATGTGAAGAAAGGGGGAAAAGAACTTGAATATTCAGAATCTGAATATGAGAGTGAGAGTGAAGAAGAATATGCAAATCCACCTCAAATAGATCAACCACAATAGAATGTTGTAGAAGCAATTCAGATACAGGGGGAACAAGGACACATTATAGATTTGACTAAGGTTTCTCAACCTGATGATGTAGATGAGCCTGCTACTAAGAGGCAAAAGGTTGATCTTGGTTAGACCTCTTATGATCAAACTTACATAAGAAAAGAAAGAAAAGGGAATAGAGTAAGTGCTCTTGTTCCTGACAATAGATTGTATGATCATAATTTGAGAAAAGAGATCAGGAAAGGAAAGAAACAGCAGCAAGAGGTAGAGGAAAACATAGAATTGCCTCTCATAGCATGTATTGATGAATGATTGCTTCACTAACAATAGTTTTTAAGTGATGATAACTTCATAAAAACTAATGAATTTAAATATTTCCTAAGATGGTATAAAAAGGAGCAGATCAAAGAGCAGTTGAAATCAGATGGTGAAGAAGTAGTAACAAATGAGGCTCTTCTAGCTTTGCAATCATATGATCCTGAAAGTGAGGATGTTTCTCTTGATGAGGCTAGGAAACTAGTCTTGAATGGTGGAATTTTGCTTGCTAAAGGCTGGGATTTAGCCTCAGCATTCATAATAGACCAAATCAAAAAGCAAATAGATCTAAAAATGGCAAGTGAAATTCAAATGGGTGACATGATCAAATGATTTGGGTATAGTCCAAAATCCCAAGCAGTTGCCATGTGGAATTTGTGTCCTTAAGACCATAAGCCTCAATTATTGAACATTCAAGAGAGCATGGTGGGAAACCAGATGGTGTGGACAGTGAAAAACATGGGAGATCTTGAGATTTCTCAAATAATGACACATTAGGCACATCTAAATGAAGACAAGACAAAGCAATTGTCTAAGAAATGTGGTGTCTTAATTGAGGAGGCTAGTGCCTTGGCCAAAGATAGAGAATTGTGCCATATCAAGATCCATCAGTAGGATAAGGTAATTGTTGAAATGACTAAGCAATTACAAGAAAAGATGGAAGTTGTATATGTACCCTCACAGTAGCCTCTACAAATAGAATAAAAAGTTCAAGTAGGGGAAGAGGCAAAAACAGAGGATATGGCTAAAAGGGATAATGAAGTTGCCATCAATGCATTAAGGAGTATACTTCAACATAGGATTGATATCTTGAAAGATAAAATAGATATAATCTTGAATGCATATAATAAATTACCCATTTTGCATGTTGAAGTAACAAGGTATATCTCTATTTTAAACCCTTACTTTGTAGCATGGTCTCCCAGCGTACAGTTGTTTTAGAAATTAGCCTCTTTGCAGCAACATAGGCCAGATTTGCCAGAGATTGTGACAGAGGTGGAAGATGAGATCAAAAAGGTAAATGTGTCTTTATCTTTCTTTAAGGGTAAATTGAATCAGATAGAGGC
>MU225328.1:272033-286593 GCA_018584345.1 Thuja plicata | reverse complement strand
ACCGAACACATATGTGCATGGTCTTTGTGTGGAGGAGGATGCTACTAGGAACATAATTGATGAAGATGAAGTGAGAAATAGAAGAGAGAGAATTCAAGAGTTGTTGAATTTAGAGAAACAGATAAAATGAAATGGATTAACATTTGGAGGTTTTTACCCTGACCTACCATATTTTGACAAAATTAAAGCTATGATAGATAATTTTTACACACTCTATGAGCAATTTGATAAGGTTCTGGATGTGAAGAAAGGGGGAAAAGAACCTGAATATTCAAAATCTGAATATGAGAGTGAGAGTGAAGAAGAAATTGAAAATCCACCTCAAATAGATCAACCACAACAGAATGTTGCCGAAGCAATTTAGATATAGGGGGAACAAGGACACATTATAGATTTGACTGAGGTTTCTCAACCTGATGATGTAGATGAGCCTGCTACTAGGAGGCAAAAGGTTGATCTTGGTTAGACCTATTATGATCAAACTTACATAAGAAAAGAAAGAAAAGGGGATAGAGTAAGTGCTCTTATTCCTAGCAATAGATTGTATGATCATATTGAGAAAAGAGATCAGAAAAGGAAAGAAACAGTAGCAAGAGGTAGAGGAAAACATAGAATTTCCTCTCATAGCATGTATTGATGAACGATTGCTTCACCAACAACAGTTTTTAAATGATGATAACTTCATAAAAACTGATGAATTTTAGGATTTCCTAAGATGGCATAAAAAGGAGAAAATCACAGAGCAATTGAAATCAGATGGTGAAGAAGAAATAACAAATGAGGCTCTTCTAGCTTTGCAATCATATGATCCTAAAAGTGAAGATGTTTCTCCTGATGAGGCTAGGAAAATGGTCTTGAATAGTGGAATTTTGCTTGCTAAAGGTTGGGATTTAGCCTCAGCATTCATAACAGACCAAATCAAAAAGAAACCAAATCTAAAAATGGCAAGTGAAATTCAAATGGGTGACATGATCAAAAGATTTGGGTATAGTCCAAAATCCCAAGCATTTGCCATATGGAATTTGTGTCCTTAAGACCATAAGCCTCAATTATTGAACATTCAAGAGAGCATGGTGGGAAACCAGATGGTGTGGATAGTGCAAAACATAGGAGATCTTGAGATTTCTCAAATAATGACACATTGGGCACATCTAAATGAAAACAAGACAAAGCAGTTGTCTAAGAAATGTGGTGTCTTAATTGAGGAGGCTAGTGCCTTGGCCAAAGATAGAGAATTGTGCCATATCAAGATCCATCAACAGGATAAGGTAATTGTTGAAATGACTAAGCAATTACAAGAAAAGTCAGAAGTTGTATATGTACCCTCACAGTAGCCTCTACAAATAGAAGAAAAAGTTGAAGTAGGGGAAGAGGAAAAAATAGAGGATATGGCTAAAAGGGATAATGAAGTTGTCATCAATGCATTAAGGAGTATACTTCAACATAGGATTGATATCTTGAAAGATAAAATAGATATAATCTTGAATGCATATAATAAATTACCCATTTTGCATGTTGAAGTAATAGGGTATATCTCTATTTTAAACCCTTACTTTGTAGCATGGTCTCCCTGGGTACAGTTGTTTGAGAAATTAGCCTCTTTGTAGCAACATAGGCTAGATTTTCCAAATATTGTGATAGAGGTGGAAGATGAGATCAAAAAGGTAAATGTGTCTTTATCTTTCTTTAAGGGTAAATTGAATCAGATAGAGGCAAATATGAGCCTATTTGGACCAAATTTTAATAGATTTATTCCTCCACTAAAAGGAGATGATGATCAGATTAAGGCCTTGGAGGCCTAGAGAAATTAATTTGACAACAGAATGCCTAGTAATGAGGCATTTATTATAGATTCTGATCTAGATTTAGATAGTTTTAATAAAATTTTGGATGAGGCTTTCAAAGAAGAAACTGACATAAATAAATTTTTAGTTGATGTCAAAAGCATAACTGATGACAGATGGGAAAGGAAAAAAGGACAATTGTAGAGTATTCAGAGCTTTAATTGGCCTGCAGAGGAGGATGTGACAGCGTGGGATTTGATGACAAAACCAAAGAAGAAGAAACTTGTTCAGATAGAAGAAGAGGTCCTGGATGAAGAGTAGAGAGGAACACTTGGCGCCTAACCATTGAGCACAGGAAGGTTAGTAATTATCAAAGACAAGTGTAGGTTAGCCTTAAATGGAGGTCACTTGGTCTCAATACAAATATTAGATACTATCCTAAACATTGTCAAACAAAGGCGCCAAAATTTAGATGAAGACAAAAGAAGATCAGATTTCATCCCCTGTTCTTGTCTCCCAACTGGTTGAACATTCTTGTTTCTTATCTTTTCTATACTTTTAGGGTTAGGTTCCTTAAACCATCCGAAGCTTGTTGCATCCTAAATTTAAGGATTCCAAGATGGTTTAAGACCTATAAATAGATCAAATTGTAATATTTTGAGGGAGATGAAAATATAATTGTAAGACAGACTTCTAGATTTCAGTCTGTGTTTTTTCAGCTTTTAGCCTTTATATGTATTTGAAGCATAAATATATGAATAAAAATACAGTGCAACTTTACTCTACATTGTTGTTGTCTCTTTACTTATTGTATGTACTCTTTTATGTTTAATTTGTAAGGCATGTTAAACATATTGGCTATAAGGTAGTTATCTGATTATTTGCAAGCTTCTTCTAAGGGGAGAATTAAAATTTGTGAGTAGTTTCAGGGAGTACAGCAGTGATTGGGGATTTGATACAATATTGTAGAAGTGACAGGATAGTTTGCAAGGCATTTTATATGAGTTGCATGTAGGTTGCAAGGCATCTTACAGTATTACGTTTCATATATTTTTGTGGATTTATATCTATTGATTCTCTAAGCCAAGGATAGGCACTGGTCTAGGAACTTGTTAGATAATCCATCATCATCCAAAATATTCAATACTATTCAAAATAAATTATCTTCAAAGTATATATGTAAAATCAATTGTATTCACAGTGATTACAGTTGAAGTTTGTTGATTTATTAAAGATTAAATCAAATAGGTTATTCCTCCTAGATTCACAAGAATTGTAAAAGGAAAGAAAGATGAAATTCCCTATTATGTTGTTGTATGTTGTCATTAAGATAATGATTTGGATTGTCAAGCTTTTTCTTAGAATAGTCATAGTTATTTGCATTGGCATTTATATATCTATATAAGAACAGAGCATTTAGCACATAAGTAAAATCCACTCTAAAGATATTTTCAAGCCAGTAATCAATCATAGGTAAAACCTTCCTGAGTCAGTGGATCTCAAAAAACAAGGAGGTGATAATAGGTATCCCCATTGATTATCAAAATACCTCATCAATTAGTGTTTTCTCTTGCTTGAGTCAGAGTATCAAAGGCATTGGGAGTCATAGAGTTATTTAAGTATTCAAGCATTTCTAGAGGACCTACAAGAAAAAACCCTAACAGGTAGCTCCTAGGATAAAGTCAATTTGGTGACTAACATCTCTCTTAAGAGGTAGGGTTGATGGTTTTCCATCACTTACAATTCCTTCATACTTCTGCAACATCTCATGCACTTCCTTAGGAAACTATGTCTTCTTGCTCATCTTGTCTGCACTTTCTTCCTTTAGCTTTAACATAAATGAAAATCCTACTCCCTCTCCTTCTTCTGAGGCTTCTATGAAATCCTTTTCACTGACCATAATAATATTGGGGCATGATGACTTCATCTCTCCTTCCTCTAGCAGTGACTATATCTTGAAAGTCACATTGTCTTTCTTGAAAGAATAAGAATTCTTTACTCCATCATGCATGACCTCTCTGTCAAATTTCCATGGCCTTCTAAGTAGTAGGCAACATGCATCCATAGGTAGGATGTCACATGACACTTTTTCTTTGTATCTCCCAATTGAAAATTCTACCCATTCTTGTTCATTGACAAGGACATGTTGTCCTTTGTTCAACCAAGTAACCTTGTATGGGTTGCTATGGGGTATTCTCTTCATCTTCAATTTTTTGAATGCCTCCTCTGACACTATATTTTTAGTATACCCTGAGTCTATGATGACTCTACAAACTTTTCCCATCATCTTACATTTCTCTCTAAATAGTGACCTTCTTTAACTAGGTTCCTCTTTAACTGGTTCCTTGATTAATGTCCTTCTCATCATCAAGTTCTCTCCTTCTTCTGACTCTAGGGGTACCTCAAGGTGTTTACTTCCACCACTAGACTCCTCTGAAAAATATTTACCCTCTTGTCATTTCCTTGGGAAGTGGAGCCTTTCTTTGGACACCTATATGCAGGGTGTCCCATTTGGTTGCAAAGTAAGAAACTTTGCCTTGACCATTTTTTCTTCCTCTCCAATTGCTATTAGAGTTCCTTCCTCTATTGGAGTTGCCTATGTTTGAACTTCCTTCTTGTTTCTCAGTAAGTTTGGTCTCTCCTTTAGCCTTTGTCTCAAAACTTCTACAAGCATATCCACCTCTCTATCCTCTATTTTCTCTTCCTTTGCCTCTGACTCCAGGGGTTCTTGACTCATGCTTCTTTCTTTGCTTCTCTTCTACTTTTACTGAAATTTTGTGGCATTTTTGAATAGTATCAGGAGTCAAGAGACTCATTTCATCTTGTATAGTCCACTTGAGACCATTAAGGTATCTAGCTACCTTCACCTTCTCATCTTCTACAACTCAAGACCTCATGCATAGCCTTTGAAGCTCTTCAGTATAAGAGTTCACATCTATGTCTTTCTATCTCAAACTTTGTCTCCCTTTATGTAAATGAATCTCATAATATTCAAGTACATAGGCATCTCTAATTTTTGTTACCATAGCCTTCCATGTGGCAATTTGTTTCTTTCCTTCCTTCTCTCTCTCATATTGGATAAACTTCCACCAAGTGAGTGCAGACCCTCTAAGTATTGCCTTAGTGACCTTTACCTTTTGATCTTATTTTATGTCATCACACTCAAAGTGATTTTCTAGTCCTTCTATCCAATCTAGGACTATCTTTGGTTCCATATTTCCACTAAAGATAGGAAATCCTTCCAAACCCTTACCACTCAAATCCTTTAGTTCTTTCAATAATGGTTCTTCAGTGAGGACAATGTCAACTTTAGCGACCTCATCATCTAATGTAGTCTCTTTACTCTTTCCTTCAACCTTATCCTTCACTTCCTCAGTCTTTTCTTCCACTTGGTCTACTTTGTGTTCCAATTGTGTCAATCTCTCTCTGATCAATCTATTCTCTTCTTCTTTCTCATCTACCTTCTTTTCCAACTCTACATTTGTCACCATTATAGACTCTCCTACTGACTCTACTAGTTGGAACATTCACCACAATCCAAATCTGATTGGCTTTGATACCAATCTGATAGAGACTCTCCAAGGTGTGCTTGCACAAACACTTTCTAGGACTCTACTTGTCCTATCCTTCTCAAGATCCTAAAATCACTTCTAGGAACTCACAAGTCTTTGCTTCACTATCCTAATACTTCACTAACTTAATTCTATGAGTTGATCTCCTTGTGCTTCACCTTGAGGGGTAACTATCATTAAGTGTACTTCAACTTTTCACTCCTCTTTAGATGTCTCTAAGTACAACTTCACCACATTGTCATCATAAGTGTTCTAGGGTGTGCATTCATCCCTAAAACAACTATTTGTCTCCCCAATGATCCCATTTTAATAGGGCATTAATTCTTTCTCAATCAAGCTCAAGATTTACTATGGTTTTGGCCTAATAGGCCTAATTGGTCTACTAGCCCTAAACAGGGTATTTTTCCCAATTCTTTCCCAAAACTTCCAAATAACCCCAAAAAATAACTTGACTTTAAAATACCCTTTTTCAATACCTTTAATATTTTGGTGGTCTTAGGTTCCTAAGGCATCCGTATAGTGGATTCCTGAAATGTAGGGCTAATAGGGCTAATTGGGCTATAATTGTGCAGTCCTCTGATTTCTACTTGGAAATCTACCTAAATGGATTGGCCAATGCCTAATCTCTCTATTGGGTTCATATAGGACCTCTACCTCTCTGAAACCATTCTTGGTTCTATGCTTCCTCTCTTTCCCTACAATTGCACATCAATTGTTCTCCGTCATACACCTAGCCAGGCACACTGATCTCGCCTAGGGCATGATCTTAAAAATAGTAAGATTTCTCTTATGAGCTCCTCCTTCCACACAAACAACCTTCAATGGCTTCCCTACCATATTCCTCTAGTCCATGATGATTTTCATGGTGGAGAACTATGGGGGAGCCATAAAACCAAAAACACTCTAAACTACACCAATAATTGTGCTATCTACAAAATAATTTCAAAACCTACTCTAATGAACTCAAATCAACTACACTACTGAACATAAAATTCTTGAAAAAATTCTAATATACATATCCAACACTAAATCTCATAGTTCAATCCATACAATCACACTTAAACTCAATGCAAGTTGACTGTGTCTGCAAAACCATAACTCTGAGCTTCTATTCACATTCAAAATTAAATCACATCCCTCCCTACCTTAGGAAATGGGATCCTTGATGTCTTAATATGCCTTACCCTTGATTTTAGGCCATTATGGAAACTTCCCATAATGATTCTTAGAAAAGAGTCCAATTCTGCAATTGTTGTCATGCAACATTAAAAGTTGCTAAAATGTTGTCAAGCAACATTGTGACAACTTTTACACCTTTTTGCAAAATTAATGCTAAGGGTCTCTAATCGACCTAGAATGATATAGAAACATCCTAGGAACTATTTTAAGCATATTTATACCCTTTCCCAAGCCTTAAAGGCTTTAAGACCCATTTTCCCATCTTAGGCCTAATCTAGCACTATTCACTAGTAAAGCATTAAACATCTAGGTTGGAATGAGCCTAGTCTAATCCACCTAGGAACACATATGCAAGACCTTCTAAGGTCAAAAGGTAAACACTACTGACTTGGCTAAGGTTGGTACAAGCTAAAATTTAAACTATCTTGGAGATTAGCCTAGGTTCTCCTGCACCACTTTAGGATAGGAAGATCATGGATACCTTCACAAATGCTTAAATCTACAAATTAATCCTTATCTTCAATGCCCTAATTCCTTGATCTCTTTCCTTTGAACTTGAAATGAAAAATTATAGTTGAGATCTTGATTCCAAATTGATTGCTTGAATGGAATTTCCAAAATGAGAGAGGTATCTTGTTTTTATACCTCTCCTAACCATTTTGGAGTGAAAAACTCAAAGAATGTTTATGAGGATCTAAAACCCCTGCTAAACTAAATAATTATTGCATGATTCAAATTTGGAGCCAAAAATTGAGGAATGGGTTGAATTTTGTGAACATGGTAACCCAAGTCCCCTTATCCCTCCTAGCCACATTGGTCCACTCAAGATGAACCCATATTTGGACCAAAGGTCCTATTTAGAAAGAGGATGCTGAAATATATGTGGAATCAAGGTTGGATCAAGCATGTCAAGCATCGAAGGCTAGGAATAATAAAATAGGGCCTAACTGAGCAATAAATTGCATAGGGGTACAATTTACGACATTACATTTCCAAATCTCCTCCTTCACTACTAGTTTGAATCTTTCTTTACAACAATAAAGAACTCCATTGACAACTTTGTGACAGTAGATAAATATTCAACAAATTTTATCCATGTGACATTTTGCTCAAATTTTGCTAGAATTAGATACATATAAAGACCTTTTGATAATAATAATATTATTGAATGCTAGTGACCAAGGGTATTTTCAACCTTTGGATTAGGAAGGTCTCTCTTTCCAATTTTGAAAATCCTACAAAATAATGTGTGTGGTAGAAAAATGCCCAAAAATTAAAAATTAGATAAAGATGGAAGCCTCATGGTGGAAGAGTGCTTCCCCAAACATTATACAGGTCATAATTATTCCAAAGAGCGTGATTCCTCTTCAAAAGTTGATATGGGGGATGAAAATGATAAAAAAAATTGTAGAATCAAAGTGGAGCAAAATCAAATCACCAAATTGCATCAGGTAGCTTTGACATCTCAAAGATTAGTAATGACTCCTTTCACAAGTCCTCTCAAAATTTTGCCATGGACTTGGAGGGAAATATTTATTCACAATCCTCAATGTCCAACATGGGACCTTACATTGTGGAGGGTGTGAGCACACTAATCAAGATCCATCCCCGTCTTTTTCACATTTTTTATTAAGGAAAAAATAGGTTTTGAAGGGACCCTAAAACCCTATACAATCAAATTTTGAGGAGGATCTAGAACCCCAGAAAATCAGTCAACTGTAAAAAGATAAAACATTATAGAGTGGAATCCAACATGAAAAAAAATAGCAGCCCATAAACATAGATCATTCAAATCTCAGGCTACCCAAGATAACACAACACTAAAGGCTTAAGCCCCACAACTTAGGGTTTTCAAGTTTCCCTAAACCTTAATAGTAAATAACTTACATTCTTTGGGTTTTGACAAGGCTCCCAAAACCTTAAGACATAGCCATAAAGAATATCTTTGATGGTGCTGCCCAAATTCATCTAAACCTCCCAATCATGAAGAAACATGGAATTAAAAAAGTTCCCATAACCAAGAATACAGATCTCCTCCACACTGAAGCAATAGGATAAACACTTCGGGACTTCAAATAACCCCCTATAAATACGATCAACAACATACTTGCAACCCTTTTCCACCACCATCAAAGAAGCATCCTTACCACAACACTTCTCTTCTTTCATGCAACCCCTCTCCACCTTAATAGAAGAGTCATTCACCTCAATATAATGAGTGGTAGAAGAAAAGGAATGAAGACAGAAAGAATGCAACCCCCAATAGTAGAAAAACACCTCTTCCTTGCACCCCTTCTACAACTTTATAGGAGAAGCATCCACCTTTATAGGAAAAACAAGGTAAAAGATGAGAAGTTTAAAGAAAATATCCTCACTACTAGACACAATATTCACATCTATAGAAGACTTGTGGACACATAGTAAAGGGGGTACTAACAAGTCCTTGATCAACATGAAATATTTAGAGCACACAAGGGTCATGAAAATCATCCCCCTTAACAATATCTCTCCCACCATCACAAGAGATATCCTTAACCAAAAACAATAGATAAGACCCAAAAGGGGGCTGAGAATGAACAACCAATAAATCAACCAACCCCTGCATAAACAAAAATGGAGAGAAGCCTCCAACCAACCTCTACCCACAATCACCAGAAAAACAAAAAAATTTGCATAAAAAGGTAAAATCCAAAGGGCTTATTCACCCAACCTTGTAGAACTAGAGATACTAAAATATCTAGATCAACTCCTATTGGAGAAGCTTTCTGTCCATAGAGAAAACACATAACCCAGGTGCAAAGGCACCTCCAAATGTAATGATAGGAACCAAGCTACAAAAAGAGCCAACCCAGTAGCTACAACCACTTGATTCGAATCAAAACTACACCATGACTTACCACAAAACATTCTAAGCCTCGTATTATTCATCCTAGAGAGGGCCCAACCCCATAAAATGTCCATACCCATCATGAACATATCACCTGCATAGGGGAATCCAACCCAAGTCTTCAAGAAGCTACCCTTGATCTCAACATTAAACCTCAGACAACATCGATAGACAATAGATTCACCAAAGAAAGCATGGATATACATACAAAGAAAACTAGCTCTAATCCAGGAGGAAACACCACTAAAATGTAGAGAAAAAACACCCCCAAGGGAGGGAGGCATCTCCAAGAGAAACAACATGAAGAAAACTTGAGGAAAAGCTAGCTCAGTGGCTACCATTTCTATATGTGAATCAAAGCAGCACCTTGGCTCTCCAGTCAGCATAGAAAGCCTCACATCAATCACCCCATAAAAGTCTCAAACCCTAAAGATGTTTAAACCTGCAAAAAAGAGGCTACCCAAAAAATGACCAAACTCCAAATCCAAGCTGCCACAATCATCTCCGTCTAAAGCCCAACACCAAAAATGGGGAGGCAACTAAACCCAAAAAATAAGACCCAAAAAAACACACACCCAAAAGTGCTACCTAGGTCATCACCAAGAAAGACTCTAGGGTCTTCTTCCCCCCAACACAATAGTAGGGAGATCCACCCATTGCAGAAGAAGTCACCTCTCTAGTGCTCACAAAGACACTCCAAGATAGAGATGGGAGCCAATGTAGACCAGCTCCCACAACACTTGTAGGGAACATGCTTGAACTCCCACCTCCAAAAGGAGCTTCCAGCTGAGAAAGTGAAGCAATTGGAAGGAAACACCACCAAGCACTATGAACCCAACAAAAAACATGACATGGAAAAATTATTGTCTCCATCACTATTTCCATCCTCATCATCAATTGAGGCAAGTAGAAACCCTAACATTGCCTCCCTCCCTTCTTCCCTTCCTCTTGTAGAAACCCTAACATTGCCTCTCTCTCTTCTACTAACCTAGCAAAAAATATAATGTGGAAAGTTTTAGTCTCCAACACCATCACCATCTGCATCATCTTCTTCATCGACTGAAGAAGTTGTAGAAACCCTAACACCGCCTCTCACCCTTCTGCTTCATGACAAAATTCCCCCATATTTTGTAACTTAGATATTATAATGTAGTGCAAAAAAATTTCATACAATACATGAACAAAAAAATACTCAAAAAGGAGGAAGAATATAGCATAATGCAATTGTGGTCTCATTCCATGTTGATTAAAAAAAATTAGTCACCAAGATTTTGTATATTACCTGGTTCTTGTAATGAAAATTTATCCAAGAGTTATATGAAATTTTACTTTGTGTTTAATAAATGGAGTAACCCTATGTTGTAGCTTACCTAACAAAAATAAAATTAGAAAAAAATCAAGCATGTGTTACATGATCTTAGCTACTTTCCTAGTGAAGTGATTTTTGAAATGCTTAAAAGAATCAACATTTTAGAGGGAGCACACTATATGCTATGTTATCTTTTTGTAACAAAGGTAGGAACACTTTGTGTGCTACCCCTATTTAATCCTCTTATTTTCTACTATTAAAAAATTAAATTAGTGTGTGTGGTAAAATGTGTGATCAGAATCTGCAACCAAGCACTTCAATAAACCATTACATCAAAGGTGTTAGTATCAAAATGAAGATCAAACATAACATAAAAACCCTTGAAACTGGCTTATTGCTTCCTAGTTAAAGCGAGTGTGATTATCATGAGTTTCCCATCAGATTGGACATAGAAAATCAGTGACTTGACTACTCCAAAATGGAAGATTCAATTCAAGAGGGAGCAAGATGCATAGACTTGCATGTTTTTCTCTCAAAAAGCTTTGAAAATTAAAATGCATGAACTATCAAGCTAAATGCATAGCAACTATGAGGAATGAGACTAAAATGAAAAATTAATCTATCAATGTGAAGAACAATACATCTACCATTAAACTATGAAAGAAGACTAAGATGCCATTAAACTAAGAAAACAAAGTTTAACAATGTAACAATGCAAATGAACTACTATGAAAGTAAGAACTACAAATTCACAATGAGATTCTAGAATGAAAATAGCATTATAACTCTACTCCAAATCTTCTTATTTTATGAGAAAGGGAGCTATCCCTTTTATAAGAGATTCCAAGAAATGAGTGCTTGAGATTAAGAGTCAAAAGAGGATGATCAACGATGGAGATGAAACTTCCATCAATCCATGTGAGATGATAAAGTGATTTTGATTGGTCAACTTTGTGGAGAATAAGACAAAATTGGTATTTTCCCTTTTATTTGTTTTATCATGATTTTTGAGTGCTCACACATGTGTGAGTGGGTTCACTTTTTTATTTAAAGAGGAACTTCGGAATTTTTTATTTATCCCAATGTTTTATGCATTTTAAGATTTAGGCTTGGATGATTGATCATTTGATTCAACAAGTTAGGATTGGGATTATGTAAGAAATTTTGATTAAGTTCTCTTGTAATCAGAGTCTAGTCATAATGTCTTAGATTTTATAATTTACTAAGACCAACTAATCAAAAATAGGAGCTATAGGTTTGCTAGACCAAATTTAGGTGATTACATTTGCCCCTCTTTGACTAATGTGTGATCGATCTAGGAACACATTGAGCCAAACAACATGTGAAGCTTGATTGGATCAAGAAATAGCTTGATGTGAAGTGATGAGACTATCTCACTGATTAGAACCAATTCTGAACTTGATTAGATAAAGATCGATTGAAGACTTGATTGAGCGAAGACTGATAGTACCAACTCCAAGCTTGATTGAAGAAAGATCAATAGATATTTGCAGGTATCATCTCCGAACTTGATTGAGAAAATATTGATAGAAGAGATCTAAGTATATCATCTCTGGGCTTGATTGAGTGAAGATTGATAAAAGAGTTCAAGCATCCAGCTTGATGTGAAGCGATAAAAATAAATGTTCATCCTCCAAGAAGATTGTCTAATTTTGGATTAGGTTTGAATGACAAATCAACCTAATGTGGTGTGATGAGACTGATTATCATTCGATCAATTGATTGGGATAATTGACTTGATATGGGTCCTGATGAAGCCAATTACCAGATTGGGAGGAGTTATCAGATTAATATGATGTGATGAACCTGATATGCCCCTAGAGATTTAGATTTTGATACGTAGTGATAAGAGTCACTTGATTATTTTTTATTTAACTCAGGGCCTGAAGCCCAAAAGATTGAACTTGTTGATTTGAATCAAATTGTTGATATAATGGTACTGCCCCCCCGGGATCAAAATCGAAAGGAGGGGAGACACAAGCTTGATAGATCGAAAAAGTATTGACAAATTTTGAGATGTGAGCCTGTTTGAGGTCTGGTTGACCAAGTTTGACTAGAATTGTATTAGGTTGACTTTTGTGAGGAAATTGATCAAGAGGGATCTCAAATCATAATCCTGTGAGAAAGTGTCAATGATCAATTATATTGTGAAAATGGGTTAATTTGCATTTTTGAGTATCAAAATGTCTTCGGATTTTGATTTCAATCCCAAAAATAGATTTAGAGCGGTCTGATTAGCCAAGGGTTTAATTTACACGTCCATTGGGGCACTTTGAAAATTAGTTCAAAATATCTATATAAGGCCTAAAGAGGTCATTTTCAAGTCATTTTCACTGTTGACATTTAAGTTTTGAGAAGCTTCTCTGAGCAAAAATGGTGGTCCCCATAGCAAATCATTGATTTGAGGTATGGGCGGCCGTAGGACTACCTACCTCCAGTAAGTAACTGATAAACTTCACCTTCACATTCAATTTTGCAAATTTTTCATAGATTTTTCAATGTTTTTGAACATTTTAGGTCGTAGGTCCTAGTTTGTCATACAAGCCGGTGAGAGGAATCGTACGACAAACTAGAAAACTATCTTTTGTCATCTGAGGCCATTAGTTTTTTCGCATGAGTACCACCCACTTGTCATACAAGCACCTTCATACAAGACCACTTTTTCATATTTCCTTATTAGAATTGTTGTTTCAACTTGATTTGTCATATCATTTGCAATCCTAACTCGTACAAGTCTTGGTATTAGTGTCCCTTTTCTGTACTTTTTTGGTTGGGAGATAATGGCACTTTTTTTAAGATGTTTCTTGTCGATTGTGTGTTGTTTTGATTTTGTAGCCTGTTTGATAGCATGTCTGATCATTGTGTGCTGAATGTAGCTTATTTTGAAGTCGTTACTAATGTATTTCACTATTTTTTGTCTTGCAGGCAGAGTTACCAGATATTCAATTTTGATCCACTTATCCTCCTACCATGCACTTGGTGAGGAACCTGTTTGATGATCCGAGAGGTCATCTGAGATACTTTGGCTTTGGATGGTTGACCTAGATGCCTGACATCCAAGTGAACCATGGACTATTGACACCATTGGTAGAGAGATTCCACCATGAGGATAATACTGTTCACTTGTCGATCAGGGAGATGACCATCACTTCTGAGGATATATACAGGATTCTTTAGATTTCATTTATACAAGAGAAGATATAGTAAGACACATCGTCACAACTAGGGATACAGGCACTGATCTAGGTGTTCCACAATCACACCATCAGGACAAGGTCATATCCTAGGATGACATGTTGATCCAGTATGGTACCAATTACCCACTTGAGTGTATATGTGTGCGATAATTTACACCTTCATGAAATTAGGATTAGCAACTATAATTCTATGGAAAGAAATAACAATTTAGCCTAAAGAATTGTAATTAAAATCCATAACATCTCATGGTTCTCTAACTAAGCTTTGTTGAAAGAGATCTCAGCCTTAATCTCTCTCAAGGACAATCCTAGAATGAGAAATTGATACAAAAATGCCTAAATCTAGTTCAAATTCTCAAGATATGTGTGCTTTGCAACTCAAATGCTCATGATTATGCTCTTAAAATGATCAATTTTCTATGAAAATGCTCAATATGCTCTTAATTGCTCACAAATTGCCTATAGTAATGATGCTATGCATTCAAATTTTCTAGGATATGATATGCTTACAAAATGGCTTGTATTTATAGAAAATTCCCAAGGGTAGGGGGTAGAGTGAATTGACCATGGGTTAATCCTTGGTTGAGTTTGATCCCTCAAATGGTTTCAAA
>MU225328.1:261743-271829 GCA_018584345.1 Thuja plicata | reverse complement strand
GATTTTTGATTTAAAACTATACAATTAATTGATTAAAATCAATTATATAATTTTGATTGATCCCTTTTAGGCTTATATTTGATTATTTGATTTCATTATTAATTAATCCTTTGATTTTATTTGATTTGATCCAATTTTCTTGATAAATGTCCATTTGAATAATTTTGATCCATTTTGATGAGATTTAGGGCAATTGGCTAAGATTTGCAAATTTGGATGATTAAGAAACACCTGGTCAATTTTAGGTGTCTACAAATGCCCCTCTTTGAATTGATGTGCGGAGAACATTGATTCAAAGAAAACTTGATGTCCTGATCATTGATTTGATATTGATTTTTGACTGATTAATTGATGCTAAACCTGATATTGATAATTTGATTGATATCCTGATGTGAAATCAGATGCAGAATTTGATGTGAAACCTGATGCAGAACTTGATGTGAAACCTAATGCAGAACTTCATGTGAAACCTGATGCGGAATACCTCACTGATAAAGTTTAAATTTTTAATGCCCCAGATTTGATGTAAGATATGATGCAGAATCCCAGTTTGATGATATGATGATGCCCCCTCAAAAATGAAAACATTTTGATGTTTGGATGTAAAAAATTGGATGAAATGGATGATGAATAGATCCAAGATGATTTCATTTCTGATAAACAATGATGCTGAAAAAGATGTCAGAAGATGCTCCAATGTGAAAAATATGCAATTTAGTCCAATTGGGTCAAAAATCTTCAAAATTAGGGTAAAATAGCTTAAATAGGTTGAAAAACCCACATTTACTATTCATTTTCACTTTTTACTATTGAGATTTTGCTCTAATCCTGTGACGATTGACAGCGATGGTGGTCCCCATACGAGAGCATCGGTTTGAGAGAGCACGTCGTTATCAGAGACCTCTTAATGATGGACCTCCAGTGAGTGATTTTAACCTTCCTAGTGCATTTATTGCTCCATTTAATAGCATTTATTGCATGATTTTGATGCTTTTTAGAGTATAATATTTAAAATGCCACGTAGGAAACTTTAAAAGTCATCTAGGCTAGTAAAATGCCACCTCCGCGTGTTAAAAAGCCGCATAGGAACAATCCACAACCACTTAGGAGCTAGGTCAAAATGTGCAACCCAATGATTTTGACGCCGCCTATAAAACCCTTCACTATTTTAGGATTCTAAAGATGTGTAGGAATGTTAGAAAGCCGCCTAGGACTTTAAAAGGCCGCTTACAATGTAAAGTGCTGCCTCCGATGTGTAAAGTATCACGTGTGATATTTTCAATGTCGCATGGCGAAAAAGCCGCATACACTTAGTCAAGTGCCGCCTAAAAGGAATTTTGAGTAAAAACCGAGATAGATAGGGTAAATTGTCTTCGATTGATTGTGTGGATGACTTGATTGATTTCCAAGCTAGAAAATATGATTCCATGATGTCACTTAGTGTTTAGGATATTAGAGAAATCATACCGATGAATGTTTGATATGTAAATCAGAATAATTAAAATGATGCCAAATTGATCCCTTCTCAAGATCTAGAGGTTAGGAACAATAGGTTGATGCGCTCAAAATAGAGCAAGGATAGATTTAATGTGTTTGATTGACTTAGAATGATCCACCAATAGAAAGAACTAATATAATTCACTTTATTTCAAAATGTAGGAACATTACTAGAAATTGCGAGTACGGGGTGTGGTTTCTTAGATATTTGATTTAGTCGATGAGTTGACCATCCCTGAGAGACATACGATCGAGACATGTGTTCTCAGTTTCCTCCATGATCTCCCTTAGTTTTAGTTGAACCGAGGCTTGTTGATAGCTATGGCAGATCAATGGCACTTTGACCATAACACTTTCAATCTACCCCTCGGCAAGATGACTATCACGCTAGAGGACGTATACAGATTGTTGAGGATCCCAACTCATGGAGAGAAGGTGTACTATGATTCACTCTATGATGGTAGCGTATGTAGACAGGTGTTCAGAGATAACACCATTGAGGATGACTGCATTACATGGATGCAGTTTGCTTCATTTCCTACATTACCAGCATTACTAGGAGCAATTATCAGAGGGTTTTTGCTTCCAAATAGGAGAGGTCATGGATTTTCTGTCAGATGGGGCCATATATTGGAGGACTTGATTGCACATCCTCAGAGATTTGACTGGGGTTCCTGTGTATTGGCCTAGCTTTACCATGATTTACATGAGATTGTATACAGGCATAGTGCATCTATCTCAGCAAGTGCAATTCTATTACAACTGTGGACTTGGGAGTATATCCCTATCACCAGACCTGTCTCAGCATGAGTGTGGGCCTGAGGTTATCCATATGCATTTTTGTATGATGGTATGCTTGTCTAGCATCGTCTGGGCAAGGTTGATTTTTGGTGTTGTACTATCAACGATATTGATCAGGTCATATGGAGACCGTATTTAGGATGCGAGGGATGGAGAGAGGATGATGATGAGTTGTCTTATATGTTTTCCTCTTGGTGGATGATTGGTCAATCACCACTATGTATAGAGAGATTTTACTTTAGGAGAGTGCTCTGTCAGTATGGCCGAGTATAAGATATGCCCCAGGGTATGGCACTTTATGCTAGGGTACAGGCAGAGCGATCCATGTGGGGAGTTCAAGTTGATTATTAGTTTTCCTGTGCATAGATTGAAAAGCTTGGGAATATCATATGGGATATGATGATACATGTAGCTGATGTAGGTATGTCCAGTGAGTATCGAGAGTGGTTCTCACGGCATAGGTTCCTCAGATTCACAGATCCATCAAAGCCCATTCCTGATGTTGATGATCTATCGAATGATGACGATGGAGATGATGATAATGGTGATGGAGATGGCAGGAGACCTTGGAGATAGAGGGTTTAGAGAGCACCTAGGGCTCCTGGGAGACAGAGAGTTGTAGGACCTTGGATGTGGGGTGGTCATGCTAGGGGATGAGGTGGTGGGTTTGGGAAGCCTAGATAGAGGCGAGTGCAGGCACAAGTACCTCCCCAAAGATAGGCTCATGTCAGAGTTGCCATAGAGTGGGATAGGTAGAGACATAGACGGGTTCAGGTTGCTAGACAGGTCCCTCTATAGGTTCCATTACATGTACATGATCCATAGAGACCTCCATCTCCACAAAGACAGGTTGATCCTCAGATTAGTTCATCATAGGTACATAGTGGACCACAGATACATGCTATACCATAGGTACCATTAGCACAACAAGTACCATAGACATCACAGGCACCTCCAGTTCCTCTGAGTATTGATAGCTTAGCACAAGATGTGAGAGGGTTACAGACAGGGATGACTGTAGTTACTAGATGATTAGATCAGGTTATGACTATGTTGCAGCAGTTTTTGGCTACTTTAGCTCAGTTACCTACCAGTGCTAGTACTAGTCAGGTACCACCTTCCACACAGGATAGATCAGGTGACAGGGACCCCAATGGTGCAAGAAGTTTAGGTACAGGTATCGCGGGAGATGGATCAGGTGCCCCTACTAGGTCATGAGATAGATAGAGATCTGTGATATCCATAAATTGTATTGATGTACCATGTGGAGTTTTGATTAGGACTTGATGTATGGATCATTTTGTCGATGTATCTTTGGTATACAAATTTGTTATAGACATTTGATGATGGACATTTATCTATGATGATCTTCCATTGATTCCCCTTTGATGATGTTGTTGTGAGAATTCTTTTATTCAAATCTGCATGATTCTATGATGCATTTACTTTTATTATTCTATGGATGCAATATCTTAGATTAGGACATAGATATATGGATGCAAATGATGTTAATGAAACTTATGTCTATATGATTTTGATCTTAATTTGATGTATGGATAATGCAATGCAATGGTATGGATGCAATACTTAGTGCAATGGTAAGTGAATGCAACTATCTTTTTTGGTTTTTTGATGTATGCAACTTAATTTATGAAATGCAATTCCTAAATGATGATTGGATAAATGACTAATGATTAATGTTTCTTTTCTTTGTTTTTCTCTTAATATGAATATATAATGAATAATGATTAATGTTATGATTGTAAAAGATAATCTCATATTGATGATTTTAAACCATTGAAGTGATTAACCCCCTTGAACTTGAAAAAAATGCTAAAAATGAAGGCCATTAATCTAACATGAAAATGCAATGCAACTAATTGTCCTTGAGGTTTGTGAAAGAAATGCAAACAAAGATATATTTTCATCATTGAGCGTTGTGGAACTAGGAGTCGATACAATCCTTACTGGTGCCACTATGACCATAAGGATATGAATATGACTTTCATCTCAATTGGTAACCTTCTACAAAATTGAGTACAACCCTCACTAGTTGAATGACCAACTATGGGAGTATGAATACCAGTTTAATCAGATTCAATGTTGCAAGTGGATGTTGGTATTAAAATATTGAAGATCTAAATAGCCAAGGTATCCCTTTGCATGAACAAACAAAGGTTAACCCTCCTTCCTATTTGAATGTCCTCAATGGTTCTTTGATGACCATGTCCTAAGATGAATTCACACAAGTTAAAGGATCTTCCTCAAAATAGTCATACAAAAGTTAAGAAAACATCATGTCTTCATCATTGCCAATCTAGGCAAAACATCATCGATTAGCTAAAAAGAACATGACTCGAAAAATTCAATGAAAAACTCATCAAAAATTCCAAGTGTTTTGAAATGTATCAAGATTTTCAAAAAGAATTCCAAACATGCTGATCATTTAGGGTTTGTCAATTTTTAATCCTGATAAAATAAGTCAATGAAAATCAAGGATCGTGTTGTAGGATCAAACTGTTTAGGGTTGAACAATGATATCCATCAAAGGTTCCAAAATTATCTCTCCTCTATATCTGAAAATCTGCTTCTGTCATGTGACCAAAATTGTGCACTTTTGAATCCATTTAGTACCAAAAATCCATGATGATTGCCCCCAAGTGATAAATGTGATCAATGTGAAACTTAGGGTAAAATGGGACCTAGAATGCAGCAATGCAACTTTGAGACTTTATTATGACTTATGCACAAATAATGAATGCAATGAGGATGTAAAAGATGAGATGATGAAATGCAATATGTACAAATGTGACTAGGAAAGACCTAAGGGACAAAAGGCGCCTATTTCCAGGTTTTCACCTTTTGGGAGTATTGTTTTTTTTCTCTTTTTGCTACCAAGGCGCCTATTGCTAGGTTTTCACCAAGGCACTTTTTCTCTTTTTTGATTTTTTATATTTTTTATTTTTATCATCAAGGCACCTATTTGCTAGGTTTTCACCAAGACAACATTTTTTTATTTTCCAAATGTTTTTTATTTCTTCATGCTAAATTTTCTCCTTTTTCTGATTTTTTGCTTTTTCCAATGTTTTTGGCTTTTGTACTTTCTAATTTTTTTTGTATTTTTACTTTTTCCAATGTACAAAGTTGATGCTGACTCATTTGATACTCTCAACTGATACTCTTTCCTCTGATACTCTTTCATCTAATCAGGTGTGAAACATCTTAAGATGAATGCTATTGATAGGTTCTTGTAATTCATCACCATCACAATCGGCCAATTTGTAAGTCCCCATTTCGAAAAGAAGAAACAATGACAAAAGGACCAAGCCAATTTGCTTCCCACTTTCATTTCTTTTCTCTATCAGCCTTATTCTTGGGGTTTTCCCTCAACACTAGATCTCCCACTTGAAAGGTTCATGGTTTGATATGTTTGTTATAGTTTCTTCAAATTCGATTCTGATACACTTTCAAATGGTCATAGGCTTGTGTATGATGTTCCTCCAACATTTCCAATTGTTGAAGTTGGGCAACTCTATAATCTTCATCCGTGATTAATCAATGCAATGACACTCTTAGGGATGGTATTTCAACTTCTAAAGGTAGAACAACTTCGGCCCCATAAACCAATGAAAAAGGTGTAGCTCCTATCAAGGTGTGAATACTAGTTCTATAAGCCCACAATGTTGGATTGATTTGAAGGTGTCAATCTCTACCTAACTTGCCAACTGATCTTTTGAGGATTTTGAGAATGTTCTTATTAGTAGCTTCGGCTTCTCCATTACCTTGGGGATAGTAAATGGATGAAGAATGATGAGTAATATGGAATGTGTCACAAATTTCATCTACATCCTTGTTCTTAAACTGTTTTCCATTATTCATGATGATGGCGTGAGGAATTTCATATGTACAAATGATATGATTAAGGATGAACATGGAAATTTTCTTCTCCATTGCAGTTGTTAAAGGGACAGCCTCAACCCATTTAGTGAAGTACTTTGTTGTGGTAAGGATGTACTTATGTCTATTTGAAGAAGGTGGATAAATCATGCCAATCAAATCAAAATTTCATTGGTAGAATGGCCATGGTGTGACAAATGGGTGTAATTATTGTGTCGGTGCATGGATCATGTCTCCATGGTATTGACATTTTGCACAAACTTTGACAAACTGACAAGCATCTCTTTCTAAGGTTTTCCAAAAGTAACCCATGCGTAGGATTTTCTTAGCTAGATTTAAACCACTCAAATGTGACCCAGAAATCCCCTCATGGACATCTTTTAAAGCTAATTTTGATTCATCTTCCTCTAGACATCTAAGGAGCATTCCGTCAAGACCCTTACGATACAATGTGTCAAAAAGGATGGTATAACGAGCCACTTGTCTTATAAAATTTCACTTTTGAGCACGGGTTTGGTCTATAGGTAAGGTTTGGTCTTTTAGGTAGGCATAAATGGGTCCATACCATGGTGAGTCATGTCCATTTAAAAGGGCAATAATTTGGGTATCAAGTAGGTCAAATACTGGTTTAACCAATTCTTCCACCAAGAACTCATACCTCACGTTTTGATCAGGCATTTGAAACAAAGATGCCAAGGTAGCCATTGCATCTGCTGCTCTATTCTTGTCATGTGGGATTTGTTCAAAAGTAATCAAAGCAAAGTAATTTTTCCAATCATCAACCAATTTTTTTGTAAGGCATCAATTTTTCATCCTTGGTATTATATTCATTATTGACTTGATTGATGACTAATTGAGAGTCCCCATAGACTTATAATTCTATGACATTCCATTGCAAGGTCATCTTGATACCTATGACCAAAGCTTCATACTCCACAATGTTTTTTGTGCAAGGAAATAATAACTTGTAAGATTTTGGGATTGTGTAACCTTGAGGAGTGATCAAAAGAATTCCTACCCTACTACCATTTTGGGTGTAAGATCCATCAAAGTATAAATTCCATGTCTTAGCTTCCACATTAACAATCTCAGAATTGGGAAACTCCACTTGAATTGGATGTGTAGACTCTAAAGGATATTCAGCCAATTGATCTACAATAACTTTACCTTTGATTGCTTTCCTATCCACATACTCAATATCGAACTCACTAAGCACCATTACCCATTTTGCAATCCTTCTAGTTAGAGCTGTTTTGCTAAGTATATATTTCAATGGATCAATTTTGGATATGAGCTTCACCTTATGCATCAACATGTAATGTCTTAACTTTTGAGAGGAAAATACCACTTCTAGGAAAGCCCTTTCAACGAAGCTATATTTTAATTCATATTTGATTAAAGTTCTACTCAAGTAGTAGATAGCTCTTTCTTTCCCTTCATTATCCTCTTGAGCCAATAAGAATCCTAAAGATTTTTCTGTTACTGATATATAGAGTAATAAATATTTTCCTTGAATATGTGGCATCAAGATGGGTGGATTCATCAAGTATGTTTTCCACAATGTAAAAGCTTTATCACACTCCTCATCCCATGTAAAGATGGTGTCTTTATGTAGCAATCTTGTGAATGAATGGCACTTTTCTGCCAATTGAGAAATGAACCTCCTTATAGATTGAAGTATTCCTTGAAGTGACCTCATTTGACTAATATTCTTTGGAATTTCTATGTCCATTATTGGTTGTACTTTTTCAAGATCTACTTCAATACCTTTTGCAGAAATAATGTACCCTAAGAGTTTTCTAGATTGTACCCCAAAAGCACACTTCTTTGGGTTGAGTCTCACTTTGAATTGTTCTAGCCTTGTGAAAATATTTTCAAGTATGGGTAAGTGATCTTTTCGTTCATGTGACTTATCTAAAATATCATCCACATAGTCTTCTAGGAAGGTGTCCATCATATCATGGAAAATAGTGGTCATTGCTCTTTGATAAGTTGCTCCGGCAATTTTGAGACAGAAGGGCATCACATTCCAACAAAAAGTACCCCATGGGCATGTAAAGGTTTTCTTCTCTTGATCTTCAAGTGTAATACGAATTTGATTATATCCACTAAATCCATCCATAAGTGAAAACATAGAATGACCGATAGTTAGATCCACAATAGCATCAATGCTAGGTAATGGAAAGTCATCTTTTAGGAAAGCAAGGTTTAAATCTCTAAAATCCATGCAAACTCTTATGGATTTATCATGTTTAGTAACCAGTACAATGTTGGAGATCCATTCTACATATGCAATTACTCTTATGAATCCCACCTTGAGTAACTTTTCCAATTCTGCTTTTACTAAAAGGGCTACATGTGGATGCATTTTTCTCAATTTCTACTTGATGGGCTTAACCCTGGGTTTCACGTTAAGATGATGCATTATGAAACTTGGATCCAATCCATGCATGTCAGCATATGACCATGCAAAGTTGACTTGCTTTTCTTGAAAGAATTTGATGAACTTTTCCCTTTCCAAGGGAATCAAAGATGTTGCCAAGTGAATAAATTTGGGATCCTCTTCGGTACCAATGTTGAGATTTTCTGTGGGTTCAATGAGTATAGGTGATCTTTCATCTTCATGTGCTAGCAAGGTGTCCAACCTCTCTTCCTTAGGTGCCACAGTTGGGTTTTCACCTTCAGAAACATCCTTTATTTTTACTTTTTTTTGGATCTAGCACTACCACATGGTGGTTTTCACCACTAGACCTTCTCATTTTTTTGTATTTTTTCTTTTCAATTTGTGGATTGAGAGGTTGAACACATGCCCCTATCATCATGTTTAGAGTGAATTCATTGATGGAAGAATTTGGTTCAACCGCATTTAGGTATAAGGCTATTGCATTATCATTTGGGAAGTATAGTAAGTCATTTGGCTCAGGAATATCCCAATAAATAAGTTTGGGGTGCATTAAGGACAAGGATTCATTGGATGGATTATAATTTTAAGGGTTTAAGGACATGACTTTGTTTTATGGTTCATACATTGTATCGTCAAGTTCTATGACATGTGCCTCTTCAAGATGGTCCATAGAAGTAGGATCAAAATCATCTTCACTAGAGTCCTCTAAGATTTCCATGGGGAAGAAAGCGTGTGGATTAAACACTAGGTTAGAATCTCCCACCCAAAAAGGTAAACAAGGTTCACCTACCCATTGATTGTAAGGAGGTGCTTGTTCTACATTAGATTGTTGAGGTTCACTTGATGTTTGAGTAGAAGTCGACCCTTGAGTCACATGTTCTTGATTCTCAACTTTTGGAGGAGTTGCATAAGTGTGAACAACATCAACCTCTATGTCATGAAAATATTCTTTGGAAAATGAATCCCATTCATAATCCCTAGAATCATCTTAACTTTTAGAGCCTACCATGTGTATATGTGCACGAAAATCATGCATGGCACTTGAACTTTCTCCTTTATGTTGAAAACCTATGCTGGCTTTCTCTTCTTTTGCTCTCCAAACTAGTTCAATAGGTTCTAACAACCATCTATGTTGAACTCCTAAGGGTCCTCTTCCCTTATATCCCATTTTCTTCATGATATCAAATCCTTTTCCATATTGATCAGTTTGGATTTTGATATGTTGCACCCTTTCAATAGGATTAGTTGAATTATCCTCCTCTTTATAAAGCCATTGCAATACTTCATTATCCTCCCTTTCCATCTCTTGTTTGTCACACTCTCTCACAAAATGAGAATTATATTTGTGAGGTTGATGATTTTTGGATGGCTTCCCATGTGTCCTTGGAGATGTAGGTAAATCAAATAGGGAAATAGAATATTCCCCTACCCCTTTTGAGTGAATTTTGCATTGTTTCTCAAATTGGTTCATCATGTCACTCATCTTT
>MU225328.1:236196-252452 GCA_018584345.1 Thuja plicata | reverse complement strand
ATATAAGATAACCATCTTTGTGCTCCCTGTGTTGTCTTTCATTACTTTTATCTACTTATAGATGAATTTGTTGCTCTTTTGAATATCTTGGAATATGTATGCAAATAATATCATTTCTTCATAGATGATATACTCAAACCATGTTGTTCTATGCACTGGGATGGATATATATCTTGTTCTATTATTATTGATTGTTTGTGCGTAGATAGGTAACCTTAAGTAGATGAAATTCAGTTGATCACTTCAGCAAAGGATTCAAGGAAGCAATTGGAATAGCTCAGTTCTGGAATTTGTTTGTCGAGTGTTTTGTTATAGTGTTATTATGCAAGTCTAGGAATGAAAATGCACCCTACGACACTGAGTAGTCAATTCACTGGTTCCGGTAGTCCTTAGTTTCATCATCGAGTGTTTGGGACATTAGATCCAATACAATCCTTATTGGTACCAACGTAGCCATAAGAATATGAATATGACTCATATCGGATAAAATATGGGGGACAACATAAACATCTAGGTATAAGAATCAAGATGACCTGAAAAATGTCTCCAACTAATTTTGTAAATATACACTAGTACCGAGCCATTTAGAGCCAAGATAACCAGGAGTGTGTCCTTACATAAACATGTAGAAATAACAGACAAGGACATGGTCCCAACCTCACCTTAGCATGAAAGTAAGTAGGATTGAGGGATGTGAGGCTTATCCAACTAAATATGGAAGCTCTTACCACATACACCCTAGTTACTCAACACAAGGATCATTGGGATCACACCAACAATCAAAAATCAAATAAAATAGTATAAAATCATTGATAATAGACAACATTCAAGAAAAAGATCATTAAGCATTTAGTCTGTGTGATTTGTCGATGTGGGTGTTGAGAAACACCGCTATGTTGGTTTGTTGTTATTGTGCTTATTTTTAAGTGTTTTTGTCTTATGTATGTTGAAGAACACGGGTTTGTCCAAAAGAGAGTGTTGAGAAACACTATTTGATTAAGGTGTTGAGAAACACTAGTGTGTCAGTGGAAAACTATCTAAGTGGCTAGAAGATCATGATAGAAAATGAGGAGCAAGGTAACTAACAAGGTACGCAGATGTAGGAACCAGGATGTAGCCCTAGGACTTAAGAGGTTGATCGGTTCCAAATTTAAGATGTCAACTTTACTACTTGCGCAAGGTCAAAATAGTCAAGTGATGCGTTGATCGATGGAGCACTGATTACAAGTGATGCTTGTAGGACTGAGCCCAAGATCGATGATTTTTAGATTATAGATTTTCTATTTTATTTTTTGAATTTTTAGATTTTTAAGATTTTTTTGGATTTTCAGATTTTTAAGAATCGATCACTAATTCTCATGCAAGATCACATTTTCTTTGCCCTCAATGTACAGCAAGGTGTAGAACATTACAGATGGATAAAAATACTAATGGATGAGGTGAAAAGACAATAATGAATGAAGAGAGTGGATGCAACTTTCAAGGATAGTCTCCTCAAGATTACCCAAGCCAAGGAAAAAGAATAGCAAAGTAGGTTCGTGGAGCGGTGCTAGATAACATATAGAATAATGACCTGATGTCATGAAAAGCATGCAGTCCAAAAGAATGGACATGTCAAGAATTGTTTTGAGAAACTATTTCTTATTTTTTGTTCTTCATTTTGATCAAGACCAAGGGGTCAATTAGATAGGATAGTGATAGGATAACATGATTAGGATTAATGGAAAGGAATGCTTTAGGATTAAGGAAAGGATGTTTCATGGATAGTGAGTATTGACTAGGGATAAGCAAGATCTTGATAGGGTACCATGGATAAGAGCAGGTGAATAAGATAATGGAAAGGATAATGGATGTCAAATAGGCATAGTATTTGTGGATAGGCTTAGCCTTGTCAAGATCACCAAAAGGAACACAAATGCCCATGGAATAGTAAGATATGATGTATAAGATGACATGGAAGGAACTTGCCCCCAAGTGAAGAGTGCAAGTAGGAGGAAATACACATGATGCTTGTTTGCCAGGTTTTCATCATGGTACTTATCCAAGGTGCCACAAGAAGTGGTTTTCACCATAGGATGGATTGATTTCTCTTTACTTTTGCTACTAAGGTGCCTATTTACCAAGTTTTCACCAAGGCACTTTTTTGCTTTCTTTTTCATTTTTTTTTGTATTTTGCTAATTTGATGGAGGAACTCGAGCCTCTTTCTCTTTGGATAGTGCACCTTTAAAGGGTATTCTACAATAGGCCAAGTCTGCTAAAAGTATTCTGAAAAGATGTTGATAGGGTGATGGTATGGAATGAAATGGAGGATAAGGGAGATGGTATCCAAGGATTTATGCGAAGATAAGAGGAATGGAAGGATATGGAATGGATGGGTAGTAGGTAGGTATGGGATATTAGATAGGGTATTTAAAGGTTTTTATAGGGATAGACAAAAATGGTGATAAGATAAACATTGACACACACCTTGAAGGGTAATGGACAAATGGAGGAAAAATTGATGGAATAGCTTGAGGCTTTGATGTATGAGAGAATGGTAGGTGCTTGGAAGGAGATAAAGAAAAATCCTTTGGAAGTTTGGATGCCAACTCTAATTTTTATTTTGTATCCAGGTCTTTTAAAAGAGACTTGGGAATCCACGTAAGTTTTGATTTTCCTTTTCTTTTGGATGATTTAGAATGCAATTCATCCATGATGGATTTAGGAACCCATATTTTATTTGATTTTCTTCCTTGCTTAGTGGATCCTTGTGATCTCTTGAATATTCCCTTTTTCTTTGTAGTCACATATCAATTAGACTGGACATAGTGATCTTCATATATAAATGGATTCTTGAATTTATGATTTCTTTGTTGCACATCCAATTTGCTTCCAAAAGACTTGGGAATGATGGATGAATAGGGATGATATGACTGGTTCATATGGATGGGTTAATAGGGAGAGTTCAAGGATGCATGTCTTTGTTGATCTTGATAAGGGATAGGGTAAGTGGATGGCAAACTAGTAGTGATAGGTGTGGTGGATGGAAGGATGTAAGGACCCAATATAGATGGAAGGTTTGACGGTTTTAGATTTGGGATATAGGGACCAAGAATGGATTTTGAGGATGAAGAAGGTTGATTCTTACATGAAAATAGAGGGAGATAAGGTGTGTAATGGATATCAACATTTGTAGAGTGATTTGCATGACCAAGGATCTTTTCTTTAGAATTCATCTTTATATCAATAGGTGCCTCAGTAGCTTTGATACAAGAAATTTTGATAGGAGCAATTGAAGCTTGAGAGGATTTATCTTTATGTAGGGGATTTGGAGAAATGATGGTCACTTGAGGTGGATATGGAGGATTGTGACAAGGAGATGAAGGGATTCTCTTATCTTAACAAGGATCTTTAGATGGTGTATAAAGGGTACTTTTCTTTTGATTTTCAATAGGTTCCTTAGAGGTGGTGGAAAGGATATCTTGATCTTGATCATTACTGGTATTTATTTCTTCGCAGTTTGGATTATGCTCTTGACATGGAGCCGCTTCTAAGGATGGGGTAGGGGTTTTGATCTTCATGAGGGATTCTTGAAGGGTTGATGGAGTACCATTGTGAGTAGGCACGATAGTCTTTGAAGCACATGGAAGCTTTGGGTCTATGATCTTTAAAGTCTAAAAAAGACTTGAACCTGTAGGCATATTAGCTTGGATCTCTTTTAGAGGTAGTCCTTGAGGGTAGGCATAATTAGCATGAAAAGCATTAGGTTCTTTCTTTGATGGAGAGACTTTGGATAGCTTTTCTACTTTAGAAGATGAATGAATGTTGGAGGAAGTGGAGTCCGCGCGAGAACTAGACATAGGTTCAAGATTTAGATGTTGCTTGAGAATAGTATCTTCATTAGATGATTCCTTAGGATTTTGAATTTCAATTATGTCATCATCCATAAGGTCTTTTATTTTGTGTTTCAACTCCATGCAATTTGAAGTTTTATTCTCATTGTGTCGATGATAGGAACAATAGTTGGTCAAGAATACAAAACCACATGAAGTTATTTGCGAAAATGTAATGAGATTGATTTCAAGGATTTATTCCAATGCTGATTCATAAGATTGTCCCAAAGGATTAAATTCTCTATCCAATGGACATTTAGATGCACTTGTGTTCGCCGAAGAGATATGAGACTCAAGATCATGATGCGTTGATTTGTTGTTGCCATGCGATGATGATTGTTGAGATAGGGCTGATTCCTCTTGATTTGTTGGACCATAGATCAAATTCTCTTAAGGCTATGAGATAGACTCTGAATCAAAGACTTGATTCTCATGAATATTCTCTTGATCAAAGACAGGTTGGTCTTGAAGTTATGAAGTAGCCATTTTGTTTGAAGAAGATGAAAATATGGATGAATTGTGATCATGGAGGAAAGGAAAGGTTGATCTTAATGAGAATTTGTTGGATGGTGTATCCTTTTCTTCCTTTAAGTCTTGAATTTCAGATTTCAAAGATTGCATTTGTTTTGATATGGTAGGAGCACCAATGACACAAAGGTGCACTAGGGTCATTGATAGATCCTAGGGGGAGTTGAAGACAATCATGGCCATCAAGGGTCATTTGAATGTAATAAGACCATATTTGGTCCTTTAAATGATGTTTTTGATTATGTTTTGATCATAATGTTTGTAAGTTGGACAATAGAGCCATTATGTAATATAAATGCACAAAATTTCCTAAAAAAGTAATATTGCCTAGGTTGGCAAAATATGGCCTAAAAGGCATAAGTGAGGGTTTAAGGTGTTTAGAAATAGAATGGAATTACTAAAAGCCTTTGAAAGATTGATTAAATTTCTAAAGGATGAAATTTTTTTAAGTTGAAAACCATGTTGTCAACTAAACAACAAATATAAACAACAAACTAAACTGTAACCGTCATATAACTGAATGCAAATGGTTGGACAAAGAAGTTGTAACTGTAAACCATCTTGGTAAAGGTTATTTGTAAGGTATGAGTGTGAGTTTGAGAGAAAGAGAGAGGAGTGTCTTGGGGGAGAGAGGATTCGTAGGAGTTTGGAGAAGGTAATTTTGGTCGAAGAAATAGGTGTAATAAATTTTTTGAGACAATAGACAATAATTCCTTGCAAACAATCTTTTCTCTACCAGCGAGGACACAGTCTTTGTTTATTTTGAAGTTCCAATGATTGCATAAGGCTCTCCCAATTTTTGTGTTGAATGTATCTTGTGGGGGAAGCCCATCCTTGTACCATATGTATGCATATGTATTTGTATGTAGGGATACGTAGGGGGTGGAAGATAGAGGTCTCTGATTGAGACAAAGTGTTATCGCCCAATTACATTATTGGCTGAGGGGCTCGATCATTGAAGGGCTCAGGATTGTTTCTCAATTGTAGTGTTGGATGAGGGGATCGGTCGTTGAAGAACTTGGAAAACTTGTTGAAGACACTATTGTATTTGAGGGACATTTGTGATGTTTACAAAGATGTAGAGACTATGGTGGCATAAGGTATTGTGTGTACTCTGATACAGTATGGTGCGGCTTGGATCAAGGAGAATGATCCTATGGAAAAATTTAGTTGGTGTTGTGAGAATACTTGTGAAGTCCCTCTACAAACTATAGGTTCAAAGTCCACATAGGGCCTTTGCATCATGATATAGTTGCAATAAGAATCTCTTCTTGCTTTTTTTTAAGACCATAAGGTTTAGCCCATTTGTTTTTAGTCATTGTAAGATCGTCTTGATGTGCTTTCTTAGAAGATTGGAGAGAAAGTACAATGTGGGAATTGTTTTTGTGAATAGGATCAGATCCTTGATGAGATCTCCTGGCCTGGACCAACATGAAAGTTAAATGCAACCAAGAATTGAAGTGTCTGGATTGATGGGTCAATATAAAAGATCACAAAATGATCACTTTTCTGAGAGGTTGCTAAGAGATGTTTTGATGAGAGATTGTTAAGCTTGGTATAAGGTATCATGATATTGAGACCTGAATTTCTATTGGATGACACTTGTGACCTAGCTGCTTGAGATTGATTTTGGATGAGATAGATTACGACAAGTAAGATCATTCAATAACCTAGGATGAAAGATGATGAGAGTCAAGCCACCTGATCAATAATTGATGACGACTGTGAGGAGGTATTGTGATTAATTCAAGCCGTGTGAATGAGAAATATGGATACCAAAGATTAAGATAGCTGATTGGTTCCTAATGTGAGCTCATACAACAATTCTTGGGTTCCCATACGATGATTCCCAAGTTACCAGACGAGTTGTTGTTGTTATAGTATTTTTTTGTACGACAATCCTGGCAAGTGAAAATGATAGTGTATAGCAGGGATAGTTTGCCACTTGTTTTGAGTCAAAAATCAAGTTCAGATGATGTGTTATGTTGTCAAGAATGTTGTTGTTGCTGATAGTGCAGACTTTTGAGTAGTTCAAGCACACCAAACATAAAGAGGAGATAATCAAGCACTTTCTACCCCTAAAGTCAAATTGGCTTAGTATCAAAATCCCTACCCACACTTGATATTCCTTCGCCTCACACAAAGTGATATTATCTTTTTCCAAGACTATGCATGTTGTGGACTATGCATGTTGTGGGTTTTGAAAAGAGACTCAATGCTCGAATCGCATAGGCTCCCTCATGCCACATTCATGCTTTAAAAAATCCTTGTGAATACATATGGTGAGTGTAAAAATATTCAGGTGATCTGGGTAAATCCACTTGGATCGATCCTTGCAGAAAGATTATGATACTTTCCAAGGTGATTCGGGTAGCCTCTGTCTAAAAGTGTCTAGTAAGGAAATTCATTCATGACTATCCCTTGTAGTTTTGCAAGAAAAATTAAGGCGTATAGCCCTACAAGCACCCGAAATTCATAGTCTTTCAAGAAAGATTGAGACCTCTCAGCTCTACACAAGTTGAATGTATTCCCCTTATAGTCGTGTAAACAAGATTGAGACCAAAAGTGGCCCTACAAGCGCCTAGTCAAATTTAGTCTTGATTAGTAAGATTGAGACAACAAGGCCCTACACATGAAGAAGCATTAGCAATAGAAAATAGTCATTTCTTCCTTATCTTTGGATCAAAGGAAGCATTTGATTATAGTGGGGTGGAGTAGTCAGGTTCGCTTGTTCCCCACTTGGGTCATTCCCAAAAGATTTCTCTCTTGGCATGCCATCTAAAGGTAAATGCAATAAAAGAAAATGGATAGCTAATGAAGGTCAAGATTTCTTATTTTCCACAAGGAAAAGAGCATAATATCCTACTTCATAGTGTCTCCCAAACACATCATGCACATGTTCATTTACCCAAAAGAAAAGTGTTATTTGCTCAAGCTCAATCAAACACATTTGGGTTTCTAATTCTCTCAAAGAGAGAAGAGCAAAATCTCCTAATCTCTAACTTTGCACAAACAAACAACACCCTAGTTAAGTTAAGTGCATAAAAATCATCTAAGAAAGAACACAATTTGTTTGGTTGATGAAGTCAAGGCAACCTGCAAGCACAAGCATTAGTAGTTTTCCAACTTTTGTTCCCTCAAAGCGTCCTACAAGCACAAGATGTTAGTAATTTTGCAAGAAAGAAGTGTGCTAGTGAGACTTTGAGAAGCGAATCTTCCCCAAAATGTCCTACAAAAACTAGTTAAGCTGAAAAACTAGAGAGAAAAAAATATCACACAAGACATGCCAAAAGTTATAAAACCACAATCAGCTCAATAAGACCCTTAAAAATTCTCTCTATTCTTGAGATGACAAATCACAAAGAACAGACTTGAGTCAAAACTTGTACGACAAATGATATGTTACCAAACGACAAAACATGCATCACTAAAAGATGGCATGACAAATGTAATAAGACCAAATGATAAAATAAATAGAAAATAGCCTCATAAGACAAATGGTATGTCACCATATGACAAACTACTGTCCCATGAATTTTTGTATGAGCTATAAACAAGCTTTGTACGACATTGAGTGCAGTTTTGTCAAAATGTGAGAAAATATGAAAAATAAGGCAAAAAATCAATTTTCTGCCCCACGGTGGGCACCAAAAATGTGTGTGGTAAAATGTGTGATCAGAATCTACAACCAAACACTTCAATAAACCATTACATCAAAGGGGTTAGTCTCAAAATGTAGATCAAATATAACCTAAAAACCCTTGAAACTGGCTTATTGCTTCCTAGTTGAAGCGAGTGTGATTCTCATGAGTTGCCCATCAGATTAGACATAGAAAATTAGTGACTTGACTACTCCAAAATGGGAGATTCAATGCAAGAGGGAGAAAGATGCATAGACTTGCATGTTTTTCTCTCAAAAAGCTTTGAAAATAAAAATGCATGAACTAGAAAGCTAAATGCATAGCAACTATGAGGAATGAGACAAAAATGCAAGATTAAGCTATCAATGAGAAGAACAATGCATCTACCATTAAACTATGAAATAAAACTAAGATACCATTAAACTAAGAAAATGAAGCTTAACAATGTAACAATGCAAATGAACTACTATGCAAGTAAGAACTACAAATGCACAATGAGATTCTAGAATGAAAATAACATTATAACTCTACTCCAAATCTTCTTATTTTTTGAGCAAGGGAGCTATCCCTTTTATAAGAGATTCCAAGAATTAAGTGTTTGAGATTAAGAGGCAAAAGGGGATGATCAACAATGGAGATGCAACTCCCCTCAATCGATGTGAGATGATAAAGTGATTTTGATTGGTCAACTTTGTGGAGAATAAGACAAAATTGGTATTTTCCCTTTTATTTGTTTTATTTTGATTTTTGAGTGCTCACACATGTGTGAATGGGTTAACTTTTTGATTTAAAGAGGAACTTAGTACTTTTTTATTTATCCCAATGTTTTATGCATTTTAAGATTTAGGCTTGGATGATTGATTATTTGATTCAACAATTTAGGATTGATATAATGTAAGAAAAATTGATTAAATGCTCTCATAATCAGAGTCTAGCGATAATGTCTTAGATTTTAGAATTTATTAAGACCAAATAACCAAAAATAGGGGTTATAGGTTTGCTAGACCAATTTTAGGTGATTATAATAGTAGCATAGAAACTATATTATAAGTACTATAAATATTGTTCTTGTCACATCTTCAAATTTTGAGTGTAGCCGTCTTCAATTTCTCATCTAAGATCAAATTTTATTGATTTTTAAAAAGGAACCACTTTTGACCATTTTTTGAATTGTGAGTAATAGAGAAAACATGAAATCTATAATTTTAGTTACCAACATGCAAAGCTCAAATAGAGTTAAAACCAATAAGAAGTCTCTGGTATTTAAACAAATTAAAATCCACGATACAACAATTTTATGTTGTAAAATTGTAATTGACCAATAATAAAAGTGACTCAAAATTATTTTGTATTTGTAAGAAATGCACTTACTTGTGAGTTTTATGCTTCCACTCCACACATTCTTAACTCTTCCTCTCATTTTTATTTTCATTTATTCCCTTCTTTTTCACCAACAAAAATGTCAAATCTCTCATTCTCGTATTGATATTTGGCCATAATATCTACTCGTTACATGTAGCATGCCCACATTGTGCCAAGGAAATTACTTAGTAACAACAAAGTCATAGGGATTCCTCCTTGCCAAGATTCACATCTACCATTACCTTGTTCAAAAGTGGTTTCAACTAAAGCAAATACTTGTTCACAAGTTTACCACTACCTCCTCTTTGGGTTTCAAGCTCTTTTTAACCTAAAACTCATAGTTTAGGTCCATGTCATTTAAAGTGAATGAGCATGGATAATAAAGATCAAATTACAAGATAATATTCCAATGAATATAAAATCACAAGGGTCTAAAATATTTTGGATCAACAATGTGGATACAAAACCATAATCAATCCATGTTTGCAAACAATTAAAATATGCATCTTACAACAATGATTATAATATTCTAATGCATCATTATAAACTCATAGAGTCACAAAAATATTGATACACTTCACCAATAAATTAATTGCATTGGAAAAAAGGAGAGAAGAGAAATAAACAAAATCAAGAGAAAAGATGGCGAGCCCAAGGTCTGCAACTTGGCTGCATTGAGGAGGCCTCCAGTTTGGTAGAATTGAAGAGGTCATCCTCGGCTGACAATAATTAATGTTGGCCTTCATACGCCTGCTCCCTCCTTAATGTGGTGTTACGTTAGGTACAAGTTCACATTCAGCGAGTTGTTCCAAAGAGGTTAGGGCTAAGTCATTCAAACAGGCACCGAGCGAGGAGATTTTGATTCCTGCCATGGCCAAGTTCATGGTCGATGGAGGGAGAAAGCTTATCTCAGGAGATGTAGTTGGTGATCAACGTAAGAATGCTACCACTGCTATTTCTTGTGTTATCAAGCCTAATGATCAGATGTCCTTGGCTATTAAGGTGGAGAAAGGTAAACTTAGGAACATGGCTATCTTCCTTGTAGCCCAAGACATTAATAAGCTTCCCTCTAGAACCTTCCTCAATGACTGGATGGATAACATTTGGGGCAAAAAATTCAATTAAAAGAATTTTTATATTTTTTTTCAATAACCCTAATTCCCAAAAAGAAATTGTTAACAAATAATTCTAGAAGATTGAGTTTGCATGCTTTAGGGCACTGCCATGGTCACCAAAAGTTGTCCATAATGAAGTTTTGGCCCTCTTTATCCCTCGTTGGGTCAATGTTTCCAACATGTCTCCCTTCATGTGTAATTTGATCCCCCAAGCCTTGGAACTGATTGGTAATGTCATCATAGTTTATAAAACAAACATTTTACTTCCTCACATAGATTCTAGGGTTCTTATTACGATTAACCCGGGGAAAGATCTACCTAATAAAATCATATTTAAACTTGGAGACTAGTCTTTTGCCTTCCCTATTTCCTTTATGGGTGGTCTTAATTCTTGTTTCCTTTGCAGAAGAGAGGGTCACATGAGACATGATTTCCCTATCTTGAAGAATAATATAAGCAAAACAACACCCAAATATGATAATAAAGGTGGTGAGGGTGGTGTGAAACCCACTATGCAGACTAAGACCCCAAAAAGTCTGGGTGTGGAACCTCATGTTACCTCAGAATCTCTCAAGGCTTCCCTAGGAGCACTGAAATATGTGTTCAATAAGGGCTCTTGCCTCATCCCACCCTCTATGTCTAACCTTGGTGATCTGGACTCCTTTCCCCAAGTTGAAGATATTGAATTCAGGCTAGTGTCTCAGGGTATTAAACTCAAACATAGGACACAAAATTCTCAACAACTTATTCTCAATTGGATTAAGAGAATCTCAGGTCTCAGACATAGATTTAGGAACCCTCCCGTCTTAGGGTACCCTATGATTGAACTAGATAAATCATCCCCCATGGAAGCTCTGGTGTTGGAGATAATAATCTGGTGGTAGGAGGATATTTTATTGATAAAAATAAAGGATTGTCCCCAAGTCATGACCTAAAAGAGGCCAATGGAGTTGGATTTGATTTCCATGATGGGATGGATTCCATCAGAAGAGCCTATGAGATAGATGATAAACTGAATAATGTGTTTGTGGTAGTTGTGCCAGCTCCTTTGCATTTGACCCCCACCCCTGAGGTTAATATCTCTACATCCTTGGAGAAGGGATTTGTTTTGTCTTGCACAAACACTCCACTTTCAATTGAGGTGGAAGATGAGGCTATCTCTAAGGAAGGTGAGATTGGGGGGAGGCTTTGGCAATGGTTGAGTTCAAAGATGTCTTGCCAAGTGATTTAAATTTTAATGCCAAGAAGAAGAGAAGAAATCCCTTAGTTAGTAAAGATGAATTTGAGGGTGGTAAGGTTAGTAATCAACAGTAGGAGGAGGGTGGAAAGCCTAGAGTTAGAAGGAAGAGAGGTAGGGCGCCCAACAATGTCTCCAATATCAAGCCACTGAAAATCCAAAAGAGAAAACTACTAAATTGTTTCAAGAGCTTCAAAGCTCCTATGGATACCGACTCTTAAAGTTTCTTATGGAGTTCAAGTGTGCATCTTGGAATGTTATGGGATTGGAATCCCCAGATAGGAAATATGTTATTAAGAGGTTTATTAAGATGCAAATAGAATTTGGCATGGTTTTGCTTCAAGAAGTCAAAGAAGTCGGCTCCAGTCTAGAAGTGGCTCTGAAATGCATCTAGCAAGATGCTAAGGATTTTGACACCAAGCACCCAAAAGGAAAAGGGGGTTGTATCATTCTGATAAATCCTAGATGGCATAAAAGGATCATTGACTGGGGTTGCTCCCCTTGAAATAGAATAGTCTGGGTGATCCTAGAATATGATGGGTTTGAGTTTGGTGTTTGTTTAGTATATTCCCCCAATGACCACTATGATAGGATTAGAGTGTGGAGTTGGATGAGTAACTTGCAAGATGTACCATGGATAGTTGTAGAGGACTTCAACATGGTTGTATCCCCTCAAGATAAAGGGGGAGGATCTAAAATGGAGTGGAAAGGTGATGAGAAATACTTTTGAGCAAAGATGATCAACAAACTTAACTTTTTTGACCCACCTGGTGGTTAGATTTCAGATTACAAGGGGTATGTCATATGTGGTCTAATTTTTAGACATAGAACATGAGGATTTATTGCAGGTTGGATAGATTTTATGCTAACAAAGACTACTTCAGTTTTAACCAAGATTGCAATTGTGTGAGTGTTAGGGTGGTGCCATACACCCTATCCAACTACCAAGATATAGTATGATATATCTTCCAATTGGGGAGAAGTTCACACCCCAACAGAGGCCTTAACTCCTTTTCCCTTAACACTTCTCTTCTGGGGGACGATGATATCAAGGCAACTATACTTATGATCAGGTGGTTTAACCAAGACATTTCTTACCATGAGAGTGCCATTAAGTATTATATCCAGTGTACTGAGAGTTGGAGAGCCTTGTTTCAGGTGGTGGGTAAAAAGAGAGCCAAGGACTCTAGGAGGTTGGAAGCTGGGTTGCATGCTAAACTATGTCAAGCAAAACATGCCACTCAAAATGATCCTACTAACTATGAGATGCTCGATAACCTATCTTATGCCAGGGATTCACTAAGAAAAGTGCAACAACATAAGATCAATGGTGTCAAGACCAGAGCCATAGTTAATTGGATTAGGGATGAAGATAGGGGATCAAAATACTTCTTCCAGTTTCTCAAAATCAAAGAAGCCAAAAGTAAGATCAACTGTATCTGCAAATAAGGAAATATTATTAGATCACAAGAGGAGATCCTTCAGGATTTTGTAATGTTCTACACTAGTCTCTTCACCTTGGAAGAAGACAAAAAAACTATGGAAGAGGTGAGAGACAAGATCAAAAGAATTTTTCCCACTCAAGTGAGAGAGGAGGATGCTCTCTCATTAAGAAGACCTATTATTGTTGAGGATATTAAGGAGGCCATTCAGAATATGAGTAATGATAAGGCACCAGGGCCTGATGGGTTACCTATAAAGTTTTAAAAAGAAAATATTGAATGGATAGGATAGGACCTACTACAGGTGTTCAATGAGGCTATAGAGGGAGGCTCTATGCAATCAGTGATTAACACTAGAACTATTAAGCTGATTTCTAAAGATGAGGATAAGACTCTTATTAAGAATTGGAGGCCAATTACTCTTCTTAATGTATCATATAATATTTTGGCCAAACTACTAGCTAGGAGGCTTGAGAATGTCCTCCCTGAAGTTATTAGTCCCACCCAAACTAGATTTGTGAAAGGTAGATACATACTAGAAAACCTTATCACATGCTGGGAGGCAATGGATTAGGCTAAGACTTCCACTCAACAGGGCAATATATTATTAATTGACTATGAGAATTCCCATGACAAGATTGAGTGGAGATCCATCTTAATGATGTTAGAAGCACTGGGGTTCCCCAAAGAATTCAATCAGATGGTGATGACACTAATGAAGGGAGCTATAGTGGCAGTGGAGATCAATGGAAATAGATCTATATCCTTCCTTCTCTCCAGATCCATCAGACAAGGTTGTCCTCTTGCCCCTGTACTTTTTGTTATTGCGGCAAACTAATTATTTTATATACTTAGGGATAACACAATTTCCCCTAAAGTGAAGGGAATTCAATTGCCTGATGATGAGGAGCTGTCAAATATCTAGTTTGCAGATGACACTTCTATCATCATAGAGATGAATGAGATTAACTTTAGTAATCTCATGGCTAAACTGGAGATCTTCTTCTCCACCTTAGGTAGCAAAATATTCACTCTTAAATCCACTCTACTGGGATGGGAAGACTCCCCACCTAGTTGGTGCAATAAGTTTGAAATCGCCCGTGGGGGACCCCTTCACCAAGTTAGGTAACTTGGCATACCATTCTCGACCAATCCAGACTTGAAGGCCATGTGGGAGTGGGTGAAGAATAAAGTTGAAGGGAAGCTTTACAAGTGGAATAACATATTCCTTTCTCTGGTAGGGAGATTTCAGGTTTGTAAGAAGATTCTATCAGCATACACATTCTACTACTCTTCATCTTGGTTGTTTAATCAATCTCAGATTAACTATATCCATAAAGTCATCAGAGACTTTCTATGGTTTGATGAAAGAGGAGTTAAGAAGAGGTGTGAGGTTAGGTGGGATTGGTGCATCATGAGCACTAATCATGGAGGACTGGTGTTGGAGCTCTAAATATTTGGCAAAATTTAGAGTCCTATATACTGATAAAAATCTAAAAAAAACATCCTAAACTCCATGCCCAATAAATGATGACATGATGGAGAACATGAAATGGGATACAAAAATATATTACTTTCTAATTAAAAGTTGAGGGATTGAGGAAGGAATCTCTATGAAAGAAATAATCAAAATTCTGTAAGCGAAGGTTTCAGAGATGCTAGAATTTCGATCTGCTACAAAGATGATGTCGAAAGAGGCTGAAGATGGTTGAATTTCAAAAATCTAAAAATGACCCAGTTCAGGAAATTAAATTTCTTATCTCCAGCAGAAATATTAGCTTTTCACAAGGTGTTTTAGATTTTTGGCCAAGGCCAAATCCGAAATTTAGGTAGTTATTTTTAGTTAGTTTATTATTTTTTAAAATAAATTTGTAATAAGAGTTATGTCTTTTCACCCTAAAGAGGTGTGAAAGCCACTCAAACACACATATATATATACATAATGTAAAGATAGAAGACAATATAATATTTTAATAGGATATAATTTGATCACAACTACAACATGGACTTTGATGTACTATTTTTTCAACATTAATAAAGATAAGTGCTCTTCTTTTTATTTGTGGTTATAAGTTATATATTTTCAATTAGTCTTTCAGATATTCTATTTTATAGAGTGTTTCATTGTGTTAAATTCCCTGAGTATCATAATTCAAAATTAATATATAGTTTAAATATCAATTGAAAGATCTATGTATCTTCTCTTGTTTTTATCGGTCTCTTAATTTGAGTTAAATTCGATAAGATTAGCTATATATATTGATTTGAATTATAAGTCAATTGGAAGCCCTTGAATTGATAGTCTCGCTTTATTAAAAGCAAGTTTTTAAAAACTGTCTCCGATTGTACGTAGGATTGAGAATTTTCTGACTATACAGCCCAAGTATTTAGAAGGCACTAATCTAATCATTATTTAGAAATTGTCATTTGGTTCATACTTTGTAGTTTGTAGATTATTTAATCAATTTTTTAAAAGCATTACTTTTAAGTCCTTAGTATAATCCATTTTAGTCAAGATTTATATAGAGATTATCAAGAGATTTGTTGCTTTCCTCCAAGGATCATACACCACCTTTGGAAGAACTTTGTTTTGTGTACGTAGTTGTGCGACATAGCAAATTTGATTGTTTAAGGTTAATTTAGGCCTACCAGCCTTGGCTTGATTAAGCCAAAATTGCAAAGGTATCAAGTGGTGCATCACTAATATACCTGTCAGTTGGCCAAAAGAGAATCCATCATTTTTGGGCACCAACAAATTGGCAACTCTGCTGGGGAGTTGTCTATAAAAGACAATTTTGAAGATTACCTAGAAGCTCTGGTGATATAATTAAGACTCTACTAGAGATAAGAACTCAGAAGACAGTAAGTTTTTTCCTTCTGGCAAGAAGGTGGCGACTCTATTTAGCAAAACATTTCAGCCAGTGACTCTATTGAGGGAGAAGACCTAGAAGGAGATAAGTAAAGTTTTCCTCTTTAAAGAGGTGGCGACTCTATTGAAAAGAACCTAATGTATAAAGAAAGAAGTTACTACAAATTCAGATATTCAGTATGTACCAGA
>MU225328.1:185025-233122 GCA_018584345.1 Thuja plicata | reverse complement strand
AAGCATTACTTTTCAGTCCTTAGTATAATCCATTTTAGTCAAGATTTATAGAGTAGAGATTATCAAGAGATTTGTTGCTTTCCTCCAAGGATCATACACCACCTTTGGAAGAACTTTGTTTTGTGTACGTAGTTGTGCGACATAGCGAATTTGATTGTTTAAGGTTAATTTAGGCCTACCAGCCTTGGCTTGATTAAGCCAAAACTGCAGAGGTATCAAGTGGTGCATCACCATTATACCTGTCAGTTGGCCAAAAATGAATCCATCATTTTTGGGCACCAACAACTGGGACTGAAATATTTAAGGTGGCAAGGCATTGCCTTAGCAGTTAAATGGATAGCCAAAGCCACCAGTGGAAGTGAGCCTTGGAAGGTTTTGATTAGGAATAATAATAGCCGAGTAGTACCTGCTGAAGCTAAATCATGGAAGAACCTGCATTTAAATGACTTACTGTTAGGGAAGCTTAAATTGAAGGTTAAAGGGTCTGTAGTATTCTAGTCTATTTAGAAAGGTTGGGAGGAGGTTAGGCAGTGTATTTTTGATAGCGGTATCTTTGATTACAACAATAACATTTGTGGATAAAAATCTATTTGGTGGAATCTCAGGAGAGGAGATAAGCCTCTAGCGCTACTTCAAGGATGCTCTGCAAGATTTTGGGATTCTTTGGGCATCAAATTCTTCTTAGATATTATTAAGGATGAGGTGTTGGTTACTTGGCAGGAGCTTGTCGATAAATTTTGTATCCCCCCTTCTCACAGGAGAACACATGCCATCCTAAAAGAGGAATGTCTTCCACTCAAACTGGCTAGATTCTGTAGTGATGGGATGGATAGGCTAGACCTGGTTAGATGGTCTGATGGTACCCATCTCTAGAATACCAAAGCTAAATTGATATATAAGATGCTTGCTGGTACTTAAGATATATATGATCATCTTAATCTCAAATGGAACCTTAATCTTGACTATGTTGAGTGGAGTAAACATCTTGTAAAAATGTGGCACACCCCCATTAAGCCAAAATTTGTATGTTTCATGTAACACTTTCTTCTGCATAGGTTTCTTGTTAAGAAACCAGACATGGAACCAAATTTCTGCTCCTTCTGTCATGAACATGAGACCATTTTACACTTATTCTTTGAATGTACCTTCACCAAAATTGTTTGGGGTCTTTCTGGTTTACAACTTAATGGTAATTTTTCTTTGTTGAATGTTATTTCTGGGTCTATACTGGGTTTGGATAAATGTTGTAACACTTTCTCGTCCATTCTTTCTCTCCATATCCTTTGGCACATTTGGAAAATTAGGAATGATGACATTTTCAATAGTAGAAGTAGGATTCTTATTGAGTCTCTAGAGAGGTTTACTACTCGAAATATTGTCTCGCATGTCACATTGACTATACAGGTTAAAGAACACCAAGCACTGAAAGTCCTCAGAGAAGTCAAAACTGTATTGGATAGAGAACAGGTGCCCTGTAATATGACTGCTAGAGAGAATGTGGAATTTGACTATGACATTACCCTTAGACAACTTCTAGAACAAATTAAGAAGGGCAAGATGGTGCAAGAAAGAGGAGCTATTGATTTGGATACTCTTGGTTAGGCTGATGGCAGAGGAGCGGATCTAGAGGCTACGCCACAGATAGGGGTTCACAACACATCTGCAGAATCAAGTTCTCTATAGACTTAGACACTCAATATCATAGAAGACAATGACATGCAGCCTCATGCCCAGGAAGCCACCATTGCACCTAGTTTGCTTCCTTGGGAGTCTTGGCTGACCAATCCTTACAATGTGATTGAGCAGGATGACAAGAGACTGAAGTGGGCAGATGGACCCTTGCCATGGACTGCCTAGTTCCCTGTAGAATGATTTAACCTGTCATGTTTTTATGTACTCTGATTCCCCATGCTGATACTATGTCTTTGGAAGGGTTTTTTTTTGTAATTTTGTACAGTAAATAGTAACTATAATTTTGTACTTGAACTCTCAATGACGTAACTCCTTTTATTAATATAAATTATGCTTAATAGAAAAAAAAATTGACTGCATTGAATCAAACCTAACTCTTGATTAATGTTTATATACACTTAACATAAACATGATCTATTATATGCGTGATTTAAATACTGCAAAGAAAGTAGCAGATGCCTCTTATCTAGCTTCCAAATTCTTAATATGTGTCATGTATTCGTAGATTTGATGAGCAACTAGTCTTCAAGAAAACCAAATTGCATTCTTATAGTTGGGAACTTCACTCATGAAGTAGAATAGTATGCACATAGCCAAAGGGTCATATTGAAAGTAATTCTTGAAATCATGGCCTGACACTTCGTATTGTCAATCTATCGCTCTCTTGGACAATGTTTTTCCTCTATAGATGAGAGGGGATAATCTATCCTTGCATCCATGCCATACAACACAATAGTTAGTTCATAAATTGTATCGAAGTCATAATCATGAAGTATGAACTAGTAATAATCCATACAACATCATGTATTTAATATAAAAGTTAATGCATCACATTGTCCAAAATGATTTAAAATGGAAATCTTTACAAATCAAAGCAAACATTCAAATGACATAATTATTATCAAGACATATATAAAAGACATAATCAATAAAACATTAAAAAAGATACAATTGAAAACTAATTAATTAATTACTCAAAAAATTTCAACCAAATTATTTAATTGAAACAAACCATAACATCAAATTTGATAGACTAGATTATAATACAATCCTAATCTAATAAAAAAACATAAAACTTATAAAAATAAACCAATCCTAAATAAAAATTTAAATAAATAAAATTCCAAACACAAGAAATTCATAATTAATATTGATTTATGTATAAAATAAATCAAAGGGACAATACTATATTTACTAGCATGCACTTTTACACACATAAAATCCAAATAACTCTTAACATTGCTATTTCATTTGCTTGCTTAATTTTTTTTGTAAATTTATACACATCCGTAACACTTTTTTTTTAATCATACGTTGAAACAAATCCACACGCTTTCTTTTATACTAAATAAACATTGCTTTTGTAACATTAAATATCTTATTTTAGTTTACCTTAAGTATTAAATACTAATTGCTATCGCTATTATTTTGTGACTTTGACTTGTAAGTGGGGCGAGCTTTTGCTTTCACATCACCTTTTGCTTTAAGATGATATCGTATATTTATTATTTAATTGATTATTACATACTTCATGACAGTTTTATTTGACTATACTTATCCATACTTTATTTATGCTTCTCTTTTAATTGACTATACTATATGTTACATCCCTCTCAATATTATATAAATTTAAAGCCCATCAAGTTTCTTTTGTCAACCAAAATGGAATCTCAAGTCTATAAAAGTGGTTTAAAACCTCCTTACATCACACTACTTTAAATTTTAGTGGAGTTGGTTATGGTTTTATGCCATCTAAATGATGTTATGTGTAATGTACTCCATCCCATGATTTTATTTCCCTCAATTTGATTGGACTTCTTCTTTACTATTAGACTCATAATCATTACCACTTGTTATTTTCCATTTACCTTTCACGTAGAAGACTCATTATAATTTCAACAAATGGTTAGGGGGTTACTATTTTTGAAATGAAATGGTCATCAACAAAATAAGTAGACTACAAAATGATGTGGATTTAAATATCATGTTTGCACAATATAGTTTAGAAATAGGAGAATTTAATTAATTCTTTTTGAGTTAATTTGATAATTTGTGTATTTATTTTTATTAAAAGAAAGATTAATAGTTTTTTAACTTAATTTTCACATCTTTTAAGTTTCTAAATGGTAAGTCTGATTTTTAGAAATTGACATTTTAAGCCACAATTTAATTTCTTTTGTTGAGTCCAAATAAAGGTTATGAATTACATGATTCCTTACCTATAAATGAAGGAATCTACTAAGGTATTGAATGTGAAATCTATTAGTGATGTTACTTCTTAAAAATCTGATGATGAGAACTCAAGTAATTAAGTCAAAAGACCTCTTCATTATTCAAATTCTATAATTGATTAACAATTTGAACAACCTTATTTAATTATCCCCTCAATTACGATTTTCTTCTATAATTATTTCTTAATTTTTTCTATATATAATACTTATTAAAGAAGGAATCAAGTACACCCTAAATCTACATAATTGTTAGTCACATTTATTTGAAATGTCCTTTTCATTTTTCTTTTAATATAATTATATACAAAGAATCAAAATATAATATGTATTTTAATTTTTAATGCTATCAAATCATTTATAAATTTATAATATAGTTTTTGTTTGAAATTTAAGAGTCTCCTACTTCTCTAAACATTTTGAAAAGTTGTCATATTGTCATCGAATTTAATTTGACTTGTGTAGAAAATATCTCCTCTTTATCATTTTGAAAAATTATTTATAAGTCTTAAAAAAAACAAATGATTTATTATATATAAAATTGTAACCATTTTTTTTTTGCAAAAACAAAAATATTCTGTAATTTCTCTTCAACGATTCATCTTCTGCAACTAAAAGATAATCTGAAAAAGGAAATAGCAATAAAATCAATTCTAATTTGAAAATCCTACTTATCATTTTGAAAAGTTATTTAGAAGTCTTAAGAAAAACATATGATTTATTATATAAGGGCAAAGACAAAAATCTTCTGTAATATTTCTCTTCAACCATTCATCTTCGGCAAATGAAAGATAATCTGAGAAAAGAAATAGCAATAAAATCAATTCCAATTTAAAAGTACTCTTATCATGTATAATCCTCAATACTTTAAAGAATAATCCAAAACTCCCACCTAACAGCAATCTCGAATGCTCCCAATTTATCGAAGTTCGATTTCACACGTGGGCATACAAAACAAAATTGTGTGCTTGATTCTTATTATTGTGTCTCCCTCTAATTTGTCTGGAAGACTCTTTACCGCAGTTTCTCCATTAAGCTTGGGACGAATATTCCACCTCAACCTCAATAATCCCACGGTAGATTTCTCAATACAATATACGATTGATCGATTAATGCCTTTTACTCCACGACCATTTTCATACTTTGAATCCTCGTCGGCTCACCAGACCAATTGAGACTCACGAAATCCATCACTCCACTATTTTTTCCATTAATTCCACTTCCGTTATGCTCGTCAAGATCGAGCTCCTAATTCTGGATGCTACTTTACAGGTAAAATCAAATCTTGTACCTTTTTTAAAATGCAAAATCTAAACTGGGTTCGATCGCAGTTAATCTCCTTAATTTGACAAGGATAACATTATTGTGCTCAGTTTTATTGAAAAGATTCTCTAGGGTATCGAATTGTGATATATAAGTGTTTTCTTCTACGCCGCCAGTTGTTTTAGAATTGGATTCAATTTTTTGTGTGATTCAGAAGAAACCCAAATTCTGTTTGGTGCCCTTTTTGTGTTAGATCGAAACATGTTTGCATTACCGTATTTGAAACCCTGTGCAATGAAGCTTACTTGAAATTACTCTGAAGTCGGGTTTCCTACTCCAGGGTCTGAGGTTTTTTCCCTTTAATTTTGTATTTTAATATTTTTCTCCCTAAAATTTGTTTGATTAATTTTCAATATTAATACCTTAGATTGCTTTAGAAAAATAGAATTGGTTTGCCCAAAATTAATTACTTTAAAATGAATGTGAAACACTTGAAACCCATGCCATATGAGCCTGGGCGGGAACAAGATCTGTATGGGGTTCTGATGTTTTCTCACAGACAATATCAGAAATTGTGCCCCTGATGATGTGTTTCTATAGCCGTGATATTATGATGTATATTTGTGTATGAAATGGCTGACATGTGAGATGCAAAATCAGGTCAAGCCTAGTCTTTGGTTGAGCTCTAAGCATTAGTCTTTCTGTTTGTCAGATCAAGTAATTAGATGGTATAAAGTTAATTTCCTTCTTAAACTTTGTGGGCATAAACACTTAATCAGTGTGATGTTCTGTACAAATGAGTTCACGTTTATGCTTCGGTTGAGCTATTGGCATTATTTTCTGTTTGTCTGATCAACTGATCAGTGGCTTTAATGATAAGTTTTAACTTTTATTTTGCAGGTGTTGCACATAAGTTTTAGTTAGCTGGGTGGCCGTTCTTCACACATAAGATCAAGGCAATGCTTGGTTTGAGCTGCTGGTATCCTCAACTGTTTATGTTATCAAGGTAACGTAGGTTTTAACTTCCATCTCTCTATGCTGAATTTAGGCCAGAGATACAGATCTCTACGGCTTCTGAGGATTCAACACAGCTGAAAAGCCATAAAATTATTGGTGGTCCGTGTTTGATAAAGATGATTGTCTCTAATGAAGGAATCTTTTTCAGTGCAAGCTTTGGAGAGGGTGATTAAGAACCAAATTGTAGCCTAGTGGAAGGATTTAGATGGCTGCAGCCTATAGGTCTGAGATATAGCTGGCTGCTGGTCAGGGCTGTATATTGTAATTGTGTCTACTGAATTATACTTTATGTACAGAGCTTTATATACTTTTCAAGACATTCAAATCACAGCATCAGCTTAAAACAGTCTACAGACATGTTTGCAAAACTAATGGGCAGGCGGCCAAGTCGCAAGCCTGCAAAATCTGAGACCAATGGAACAGGGGTGCCTGTACATCCTGTGAGAGTTCTGGATGAGCCCTCAAAGGTCTCTGTGGAGAAGGTGACTTCACCTGCAAGAAATGGATTAAGCTCTGTGAATGCTGAGCTGCTTTCAAATGTTGAGACGTTAAAGTCAGTAGAAGCTGTAAATAATGACTTAGGCAGTAGAGTTACTGTGGCTCTTGCAGTCCCTACTCCTGCCTTGCATGCATCTCCAATGGAAGTGAATGACATGATGAATATGGCAGGTGATGATTTTGCTCCGGAAGATTCTATTTCTACCATTGATAGTACAGTCACCGTTGAAAATCTACCTTTATTAAGAGATGTGCCTGTATCTGAAAGGCATGACTTATTAATTAAAAAATTGAGTCTTTGCTGTCAATTGTATGATTTCTTGGACCCCAAAGCGAATGTTACAGGAAAAGAGATCAAGCGGCAAACCTTACTTGAGATTGTTGACTATATCCAATATGGAGCAGGGAAATTTACAGAAAGCATTCACAGGGATATTGCCAATATGCTTGCAGTGAACCTTTTCCGTTCCATGCCTCCAGCGTACCATGAAAGCACGGGATCTGAGAAATTTGATAGAGAAGAAGAGGATGCCTGCATGGAACCTGCATGGCCACATTTGCAGTTAGTGTATGAGGTATTCTTACAATACATAATTTCTACAGATACAGATCCCAGAATAGCAAAGAGGTATATAGACCGCATTTTTGTGATGAGACTACTTGACCTGTTTGATTCTGAAGATCCCCGTGAGAGAGAGTATTCAAAGACTATATTGCATCGCATTTATGGGAAATATATGATGCACAGGCCTTTCATACGAAAAGCAATTAACAATATATTCTATCGATTCATTTATGAAACAGAGAGACACAATGGTATTGGGGAGTTGCTAGAAATTCTGGGAAGCATAATAAATGGTTTTGCAATGCCTCTAAAAGAAGAACACAAACTCTTTTTAGCAAGAGTACTTATTCCTCTACATAGACCTAAATGTATTTCTTTTTACCATCAACAGTTATCATACTGTATCACTCAGTTTGTGGAAAAAGACTACAGATTGATAGATACTGTTGTCAGGGGTCTGCTGAAGTTTTGGCCTGTAACAAATAGCCAGAAGGAAGTTATGCTTCTGGGTGAGTTGGAGGAACTTCTCGAAATAACTCAATCCCCAGAATTACAATGTTGCATGGTCCCTTTATTTCAACAGATTGGCCGTTGCCTACAATGTTTGCATTTCCAGGTTTGTAATTGAACTTCCTCTAATTTATTTTTCATTTTAATCCATAATTAGAATATGAATTCCATAACTATTGTGCATAGCTTCTGGTATCAACTGTGTGAGTTTTCATCAACTTAAAATTTATTGCTCAAGTAATTTAAATCCGCTTGCGAAACAGTGAACTTGTGCTTAGAATTGAGTTGTTTGAGTGTTGTAAATAAGATAGTCTATTGTACACACAAATTGCAACAAACTTGAACTGAAAACATCACAAGAACTTAGCAGAAACAAAAGAGGTTACCATAGAGAACCCACTATGGGAAGAAACTCTACAAGAGTATATTTACTGTATTGTTACACTTGTGATTGCTCTGCAACTAGCTGCAAATGTAAACTTTCTTATTCCATTCAATTCTGTAGAGAACTCTCAACAAAAACACTCTCAATCTTTGCATGAAATAAATAAATGAATGTCTTATGATGGTCCCTTTGGAATGTACATATACAAAGTCAACAAAAAAGGATCCAACAAGAAGCTGTAAGGCCAAAGAACCATAAGAGACACCAATTCAAACCATTCAACAAAAAATGCTATGATACTTTCAGCTACCACTTTCTTGTTTCTAGTGATTTTGTCATAGACAAAACTATTTGTTGTTTCCTGCTTTGTTTCATAGAAACCTGCTTTCACTGTGTTTGATTCAAGTGTTAAGATCATGTTAGGACAATCTGCTATTAATCTAAATCCTTGTACAATCTCTGATACTTTACTCTTGAAGAGAATCATCAAATTAGGAGTGCTACATACTTGGTCTATTTTACTAGTGTTTGAGGATAGTACAATGGCTTAGTAAAATGAACTTTTTAACTTTCCATGATCTAGTTCAGATTGATCTCTGCCCAACTAGGAGGCTTTTTGACTTATGAAGCATAGATAATTGCTGAGGGAAAAATTCCCCCATTTTCTTCTTTGAATATCCTTTTCTTTGCTTGGCAATTGTCCTGTCAACCACACTTGCCAGATTTCTTGCTTTTGCTCCTTGACCTCCTTATGTTATTCTGGAATAACACATCTTTGTCCCACTCTTATCTGAGAGGAGTCTCACCCCTGTGGCTTAGAAACTTGATGAAGGAAAAGTTCCTACACTTTATCTTTTTGATATCACTTGGCCCTTCTTGGCTTCATCTTCAACCCTGTGAACATCACATAGATGCACCAAGTGCTAAGTGGACAATTCAGTCTCTTGAGAAATAGGTTTGTGGGAACAACTACTCATTAAATATGGGTCAATGAGTTTGACTCAAAAAACTATGCAGTTGAATCCTTATACTGATGTGATACACTGCGGGAAATATCTCCTACTTGCCAACTGTTCTTTCAAGCACATTCTTTAACTTTGTTGTTTTTTCCTCCTTGATGTCATTACCTTATTCTGCAATGCTACATCCTTGTCCTACCCTTCATGAGCATTAGGTGTAGGGTCTTTGATTGAAGTTAATAAAATATCTTATTTTTGGTTAGCTAAAACAGAAATCTTGAAGAGGTGTAAGTTTTGAACATTCATAATGGAATATAATTTCTTGTGTGGAGGCTAATTCAATCCAAATGCATCAGTACTCACTTATTTAAGAATCTCAATGGACTTTACCTATGTGTTTTCAATTTCCTTATTGCAAATAGCAATCTTATCTTGTCTCCAACTTCAAACTTCTGACCAACTTTATGTTGATCATGTCTCTCTTTGAACTTAGCTTGAGACTCTATTGCACTTTGAAATGTAATTTCCTTATCCTTTCAATAAATATCCTAGCTTTGTCGATTTACACAGTGTTGACGTGCGTTTTATGACTCACCAAACAGTAGAACAAATACCAAAGTATCTTATCCTCTTTTGATCAAAGTTCTGTATATGCTAAGATTGCGAGAAGATCATATAGGTCACTCCAAGGTTCCTTTCGTGTCAGGTCTTGACTGTGGATAAGCTCGATGGTTGATGTGATTTGCTGTTAATCACGAGGGGCTTTATGTTTGCAAACTTGAAATTGATTTCAGATCATACCAGATGGGGAGCTATCGATAGATTTTGCAATGAAACACTTTTTTAGGTTTTTCAGGAATATACAGAACACAAATATGAGAGGGTTCAGAAATTCTAATTTACTCCTTGTTGAAGTTATAGCTGCGAGACAAATCTTCATGCCTGTGTTGAGGCACCGTTGAGCTGGGAAACATATGCGTATTCATTTCTTTATTTGTTCGAGTTTTCTCTTCCTTCTTCTCTCGTGTTCATAGTTTTGGAGAGCTTCATTTTATTTCTGTATCATGTATGGTTCATTTATTTCTGTTGTGCATCATGAAAGGTGAAGCAGCGTCCTTCTTAACAGTCATTGCCCAGTTGTTTGTAACGACTGGTAAATGTTATCAAGCTGGATCCTTTTACCGCGATTACCATTTATTTCAATTATTATGTATTCCACTTTCAAGCCGTGAGTGGATGACTTGGCATCATTTAAGTCTCACCATCGATTCAAGGGAGCTCGTATTGTTATGTTATGGAGGAGTCTTCATTATGAACGTAACAGTGATCGTTTGGCTTTTCACAGAATGGTGGTCTTTTGGCATTCCATAGGAGTTTATTCATTATCGGGAATAGTCTTTTTGAATGCACAGATGAAGGAAATATATGTATCACTCAACATTCTCTTGTGGGGTTAGGAGTATTATCGTGAAAGTCTATTCAGTCTGTTACTGTGCTTGCTGTTCAAAATTTCATACTCAATCTGTATGTGATCATTATATAGATTCTTGTAAGATCTTTCAGTATATGTAGTGTCTGTGAGATACTCATTAAATCCTGTATCTATACAGTGATTAAGTATGTTTAAGGTGTTTATTGATTGACTAGAATCATTAATCGTAAGCTGAAGATCATTGTATTAATTTGAGATGTCAATAGAGAATCATCTTTTTGTGGGCTGGGTTTTTCACCCTCAAGTGGAGGGTTTTCCCAGGATATGTCTCCTGTGTTCTTTGTTATTTTGTGTTGCATTTTAGTTTATTGCAACTTTCATTTTTGGTTCATAAATTTAACATGGTATCAGAGCGGGTTTGAAGGAATTCAATCTTGAACCAGAAGTATTTGTCAACCTATGTTTCTTTATTGTTTCCTTTCATCCTTTCTTTATCGGTGTGTGGAGATGGTGAATGGTTTGAAAGTTGAGGATAGGTTAGAGGGCTCATCTAATTTTGCCTCTTGGAAACCAAGAGTTCTAATTGCTCTTGAGGAAAATGATCTTTTAGATTATGTAAATTCTGATGTTGTAGAGCCATCTGGTGACGCTGAAGAAGCTCAGTGGAAGAAGAATAAGGTTATGGCCAAAAAGATCATGATTGATTCTGTCAAAGATCATTTGATTCTTGTGATTTAAAAATTGGAATCAGCTAAGGAGATGTTCAAAACTCTCAAGGATTTGTACGAGTTTAACAACACCAGTAGAGCACTTCCTTTGAGGCGTCAACTGCTGCACGTTAAGATGTCAAGAGGAGAATCTGTAGTTTCATATTTCATGAAAATTACAGAAGTAAAAGACCAACTTAGTGCTATTGGTGAATCATTTGCAGATAGAGATCTTGTCATGCTTACTATGAATGGAATTCCTCATTCTTGGGAGTCATTTATTCAGGGTATCAGTGGAAGAGACGAGCTTCCACAATTTGATCGTTTAACAGCTGATTGCATTCAAGAGGAATGCAGATTGGAAGCAAGAGGAAGTGGCCGAAAAAATCATCATGAAGATGATCAAGTTCTTGCAACTCATACTTCCAAAGGAAAAGGGAAGAAAGGGAATTTTAAAAGGACCAGAGACAAGAGTTTTGAGTCAACCTCGGACTTCAAGAAAAAGAAGAGAGATCTTTCTCGAGTTCAGTGTTTTAGATGTGATAAATTTGGTTATTTTGCTAGAAATTGCACCACAAGACCAAAGCCTCATGCTGCTGTTGCTGTTGCTAATGTTGAGAACTCCTCTCCTCAAAGAGAGTCTAGTGATAATTCTGAAGGTTTCCTATTCATCTCTGCTCTCTTCAACAATGTTCCCACAAATAGTTAATTGACAGTGGTGCATCTCGTCACATTACTGGATACAAAGAACATCTATTTAATTTGTAGGAGAAGGATTCTCATTTACAAGTTATCATTGGTGATGATGCTAGTTACTCCGTGAAAGGTGCTGGCTCTACATCTTTCAATCTAGATTCTGGTATTCCTCTTCACTTAAGTGATGTTTTATTTGTTCCCGACATAAAAAGAAATCCAATTTCTATATCAGCTTTAGAAGATAAAGGCTATCATGTTGCCTTTGCTGATGATAAAGTTGTCATGGAAAAAGAATTCTGATTTTAAATCAGCTCGTGAAATTGGAGTATGTGACAACCTCTACAAAGTTTCAGCTCGTCGATTTCATGCACTTGCTCATAATTCTTCAGATTCAAATGAATTATGGCACAAGAGGTTTGGGCATTTGAATTTCAGAACTTTAGCCTCTATGGAGAAGGCAGTTGTTGGTCTTCCAAAGTTATATCAAAATCATGAAGGAGTTTGCAAGGGATGCGGTCTAGGTAAGAATATTAAGCACTTTTCATAGTAGTGAATCTAGAGCTAAAGACATACTAGAATTAATTCATTCAGATTTATGTGGTCCCATGTTCGTTGCGTACAGGATATATGTTCCAAGACAAAAACAAATTGAAATCAGCAGGGATGTCACATTTGATGTAGATATAGTTTGCAAGTTATCCAAAGAACCTAACATTGAAAATGCTGAAGAAAATTTTGAGCATCCTCAAGATTTAGTTATGGCTGATCCATATCCATCTTCAGAGATTCAGTGAAAGAATGCAGATTCAGATAATCATGCTGATTCATTTAATCCAGTTGATTCTATAGACACTTTGGCAGGTCCCAATATTACTCCAGCCAATAAGAAAAGACCTTTATGGGCTAGAAACATTATGGAAGAAGCTGAAATCTATGCAGCCCCTCGTGGTACTTTCAGAGAAAGTAAAAGGCCTCAAAAGTGTGCTGGTTATGTTGCATTAATGAGCCACATTATTACATCTGAACCTTCCAGTGTTGAATTAGCTTCAAATCAGCAAGTGTGGAAGGATGCAATGATGGAAGAGTATCAGTCTATTCTTAAAAATGATGTTTGGGATATAGTTCTAAGACCAAAAGGTAAATCTGTGGTTTCTTCCAAATGGTTGTTTAAAATTAAACATGTTGCTAGTGGTAGTATAGAGAAATATAAGGCCAGATTTGTTGCTAGAGGTTTCTCACAAAAGGAAGGCATAAATTATGAAGAAACCTTTGCACTTGTAGCTCGTTATACTTCTATTACAAATATCATAGCTATTGCAGCAGTGAAGGGCTGGAAATTTTACCAAATGGATGTTAAAACAACATTTCTAAATGGAGTAATTGAAGAGGAAGTCTTCATCGAGCAGTCTAAAGGGTTTGCAATTCATGATAAAGAATCTTATGTGTGTAAGCTGAAAAAGGCTCTATATGGCCTTAAGCAAGCTCCTCGAGCTTGGTATGAGAGAATTGATAACCACCTTCTAAGTTTGGGCTTTCAAAAGAATGACAGATCCAAATTTGTATTTTAAGGTAAATGATAACAAAGTGCTGATTATTGTGCTTTATGTTGATGATTTATTCCTAACTGATGGTGATGATCTTATTGCTAAGTGTAAGAGTGAGCTTACTTCAGAATTTGAAATGAAAGATCTTGGATTATTGCATTATTTCCTTGGGCTTAAGGTATGGCAAAGATCAACTGAAATTATTTTGAGTCAAGGTAAATATTCATTAGATATTTTGAAAAGATTCGGAATGCTAGATTATAAATCTATGGTTAATCCTATGGAAGCAAATCTGAAAAAATTACATGAGGATGCTGCTGTTTCAGATTTGGTTGATCCTACTATGTATAGACAACTAATTGGTTCCTTAATGTATTTAGTTAATACAAGACCTGATTTATGTTATACTGTAATTATATTGAGTCAATTTATGTGTGAACCAAGGCAGATTCATCTTGTGGCAGCCAAACATATTTTGAGATATGTTCGTGGTACAGTAGGATATGGATTAAAATATTCCTCAGATTTTGAGTTGATCTTACAGGGCTTTTCTGATTCAGATTGGGCAGGGTGTGTGCCTGACAGGAAGAGTATTTCAGGATGCTGTTTTAGCTTGGGTTCAACAATGATTTCCTGGTGCAGCAGAAAACAAACTTGTGTAGCTTAGAGTACTGCTGAAGTAGAGTATGTTGCAACTTGTGTAGCTGCAAGAGAAGCTGTGTGGCTTTGAAAATTACTTGCTGGTTTATTTGGGCAACTTTCTGAACCTACTATGATTATGTGTGATAATCAAAGCTGTGTGAAACTTTCAGTAAATCCATTTTTTCATGACAGGACAAAACATGTGGAAATTAAATACCATTACTTGAGGGATATGGTTCAAAGGAAAGCTATTGAGCTTAAATATATTTCTACAGAGGAGCAGACTGCAGACATTCTCACCAAGCCACTTCTGCGAGTGAAGTTTTGCTACTTCTGGGATAAGCTTGGTATTGTGGAGAATGATGCTCTTGCTGAGAGAGTCTCAGCTCCAGTGATTCATTTCTTGTTAATGAGTTCTTCTCTACGAGAGAAGTTCGAGGTCAAATCCCTTGTTACACCCTCTGCGAGTAGGCATGGTGGAAATGCATTCTTCTTTGGGAGAAGTCTGAGGTGTAAGCCCTCGTTCCACCCTCTGCGAGTAGGCATGGTGGAAGTCATGTGTGTGACTCCATGACTTAATTTTATGCTTTTCTGATTCACCCTCTAGGAGTAGCTATGGTGAATATTGTTATGCCGAGATAACAATTTTATGTTAAGAAAATCTATGAAGAGATTTTTTTGTTGACATTCGTTTTGGTTGCAGCTATGTGCACTTGTCATGTAATGACATTTTGAAGATCTCTCTCTTGCTAAGAGGGAGTGTTGAAGTTATAGTTGCGAGACAAATCTTCATACCTATGTTGAGGCACCATTGAGTTGGGAAACATATGCGTATTCATTTCTTTATCTGTTAGATTTTTCTCTTCTTCTCTCGTGTTCATAGTTTTGGAGAGCTTCATTTTATTTTAGTATCGTGTATGGTTCATTTATTTCTGTTGTGCATCATGAAAAGTGAAGCAACATCCTTCTTAACAGTCATCGCCCAGTTGTTTGTAACGACTGGTAAATGTTATCGAGCTGGATCCTTTTACCACGATTACCATTTATTTCAATTATTATGTATTCCCCTTTCAAGCCATGAGTGGATGACTTGGCATCATTTAAGTCTCACTGTCGATTCAAGGGAGCTCATATTGTTATGTTATGGAGGAGTCTTCATTATGAACGTAACGGTGATCGTTTGGCTTTCCGCAGAACGGTGGTCTTTTGGCATTCCGCAGGAGTTTATTCATTATCGGGAATAGTCTTTTTGTGTGTGCAGATGAAGGAAATATATGTATCACTCGACATTCTCTTGTGGAGTCAGGAGTATTATCGTGAAAGTCTATTCAGTCTGTTAGTGTGTTTGCTGTTCAAAATTTCATAGTCAATCTGTATGTGATCATTATATAGGTTCTTGTAAGATCTTTTAGTATATGTAGTGTCTGTGAGATACTCATAAAATCCTGTATCTATAGAATGATTAAGTATGTTCAAGGTGTTTATTGATTGACTAGAGTCATCAATCGTAATCTGAAGATCATTGTATTAATTTGAGATCTCAATAAAGAATCATCTTTCTGTGGGCTGGGTTTTCCACCCTCAAGTGGAGGGTTTTCCCAAGATATGTCTCCTATGTTCTTTGTTATTTTGTGTGTTGCATTTTAGTTTATTGCAATTTTCATTTTTGGTTCATAAATTTAACACTCCTAAGGGTAATGATAACAGTGAATCCTATTTTGGTGGACAAATTCCAAATAACCGAGCTCTGCTTTGCCAAGATGAACTACAACTACGCAAGAATTGGTGCAATCTTCAAAGGTTACTGCAACTGATTTTCATACCACCACAAACACCATTAGAAAGAAAAATGTGTGTGAATGATAGAAGTTAAGCATACGCAGGAATGGGGTTTAGGCTAACTTTGCACAACGATTTACAATCAGTAAGTGTGATGAGCTTGACTGGCTCCTTCTGGATAATTCAATTTTTGCAAGCTATTCTGACTCTGTAGTAAATACTTTTGTCTTTTTTCTATAACAATTATATGAATGTTTTTGTAATTTTCAAATATATAAATATAGAACATCATCCATGAAATAACAATACTTATAATACTCTTAACACCAAGTTTCAGATTCACTAAGGGAATTTGAATTGAACTTGCACTTCTAAACACTGTACACAAGAAATAAATACCAACCAAAATCATTGAAGCCATGGCATCTAAGGCAAAGCATTAACAATGTTTAACGCTGAATGCTGCTACAGCAGCCAAGACATTAACGCCAAGTACTGGAGATAGAGTTGCTAGTTGAAGATTGTACACCTCCACAGGCACCCACGGCTGTAAATAAGAAACGACTAACACAGGGCAAACAGCAGCTGGTAATTAGATACTCTCATGTCACCTTGTTACAAAATGTCTTCAGCCACGAACAATGCTAATCATTCAACCTCAAAACGGCTCCACCAATTACAACAGCGACCCCACTGAAAAACGACACTAACAACACAATATCACCAGCATTCAAACGCTGGTTCAAAGTGTACAGAATCTGAGAAGTTACATTCTCAGCTCCACAATCCTCAAACCCTTGAAACAATTTCCAATCACTCACAATTTGCAAAATCAGAAAAATATATTGATCAATGATCCTTCCTTCATAGAAATCGACCCTTTTTAATAACTCTGGATCTTCATCAAGAAGCCACGAATTGGCTTCTTCATTACTCCTTTCATAACTTAAATATGAAAGCCATCAACCTTGGTTTGGATAAAACAAATAATATTCCCTTATAACTCCACATTAAAATATTTCACTTAAAAGCCCCCAAGTCAAAGTATATAATAATATTTAATGAATTGACTTATTAAATAACTCTAAAGTCAATATTAATTAAGACAAGCTTAATTAATAAAATATACCATCAAATACCATTATAGCAAATCAACTGCTTTGCTCTGGCCACTGAACAACACCCTGCCAAGAATAGTAACCAGACCAAATTAGACTTGCTAAAAATAGAAAATCCCTCAAACTGGAGATTCTGCAAAAGTAATCCTGCATCAACTGGAACCAAGGCACAGGTGCTTTGCTAAACATAACAATCCAGACTGTCTCCAAATAATTTGACTTACTATAAATAGTAAGTCTTCCCAACTGACCCCCTCTGACAACCTGATTAGCTCACGAAGGTCACTGAAATAAGCTAACCTCAAAGACCCAATAAAACAGGGACATTATAGTCCTCCCTCCTCAAGATTGCTTGTCCTCAAGCAATCATAAAAAAAAATGCAACCACATAGTCCACCCAGATCCCATGGATAGACACGTGTAGTGTCCCTGTCATAACCAAACTCCTGTAAAAATATCTCCAACATCCACAACACAATCAGCAGAGTCTGAGAAACTGAACTCAACACTCGAACCAATGAGACTGAAACAGAAACACCACACAAAAGTAACTCATCCGATAAACTGGACTTGCCTCCAATCTTCGTGCCAACTAAACTATCATACGAGTCATCAAACGGATGCACTGATGAACTCTGCAACTAGTAGATATCTTGAACATAAGGATCAAATGTAAAACTGTATGCGCTCCTCACTGTGTACACCCTTGTGAACTGCTTAGCAAAACCTGTCTGACAAATTGCAGAAACTATCTGATAACCCGGTGTATTGATAGGATCCCAAACATCATCATCACCATTCATCACCAGAAAGTGGTTATCACTGAGCTTGAACAACGGATTGTCATAAGACAAAGTGACATCCATATCAAACAAAGGATTGTTCCCAACTGTTGATCTGAACTAGGAAGTTGTGAACAATGAGAGACATGACATGTAACCTGTTCTATCTCAATAGGATCATGCCTCCGTTAATCCTCCATATTTGCGGCACAAGAATACATAGTGCATAGACTCCCCTCAGAGAGACAATGTAGCACATACTTTCTACCCTGATACTCAAATCTCATCTCCAACGAACTCAAACTAAGGTAGAACTCCTTAATCTCTTGTAACCACTGCATCCCTAACACCACATCCATCTCTCCCAAATTAAGCACATAGAAATCAGATTTCAACTCGTAATCACCAAAGAACAAAGAGAGATGATTAATGCGCTTGGTATAGGTAAGGGTATAACCATCGACCACCCTAACTCGAAATCCCGCAAACTCCACCTGAAGACCACACTGACTAGCAACTCTCTCATGAATGAAATTGAGTGTAGCTCCAGTATCCAAAATAGCAATACAAGGTTGTCCTTCCACTAATCCCCTCATCTTGAATGCGGAGGGAAGTTGTACAACAATTGACAACACTATGGGAGATAGTTTGGCATCAGGACCAAACTCTGTAGAGACCTTTTGAACCTCATCTGATCCTGAATCAGCAAGCTGATGAGAAGTCTCAGCCTCAACCTCATCATAGTACACCCACATAGAACAGTTAGCCTCACTCTTAGGCCTTAAGGGACAGTTGTGCTCTCTGCTAAAAGGCTCCTTGCACCAAAAACAAAGTTGTTTCCTCAAATCCTCACGAGTTGCCTCATCATATTTCCCAACAGGTTTCTTTTTTTCATCAACCACAGGTGGGGGTACCTCATTTGCAGATAAAGTAGTAGGTTTAGGTTGTGCTTGCCCTTTAGAAGCTGCAAGCTCCATGTTCCTAGCTTTCTTGATGGCCCCTTGCAAGAACTGAAGATCAAATGGTCTAAGCCACCCTCTTAATGGCTCCTGTAATCCCTCTGTGAACAACATAACCAATCGTTTCTTTGTCATATTAGGAACCATGACAGAGAGTCTCAAGAACTCAGCAATAAAAGAATCCAAACTACTGGTCTGCCTGAGCTGAGCAAGGTCCCGGAAATAAGTTTCTGGATCCTTCTGATCAAAACGCTCTACCAAACCATCTACAAACTCCTGGTAGGATACGATCAAATCATGATGTAAAGAGACCAACCCATGATACCACCAATCATGGGCTATACCATCTAAATCAAAACAACAAACCTAATGGCATCCTCAAACATAGGACGTAAAGCCAGATAAGTGTCGAGCTTGTTAATCCAACCAAGCTTTGGCTATCATCTTCCCACTCCCATCAAAGTGTGTCAATGTCAATTTGCTGGTTGCCTGTTTCAATTCATGATTCACCTGTCTCTGTGTCCCATCAGTTCTACCTTTAGAACATTCTCTCTTCTGAGTCATGAACATGTCAAAATTAAGATGTTGCTTTACCTCAGGTGGTAAAACATCCCACTCAGTGTGCAAAGCTAATAAATCGTCAACAAAAGAAACTTCATCATCGATATTAACAACATCGATATCAGGTATCAAGAAGGTAGGACGTAGAGGCCTGTCCTGTGTACCTGTCAAATTAATTCTGGACCTGTGAGAACTCGCTGAAATACTCCGTGCATCTCTGTCCCTGCCCTAATTGTGTGGCAGTGTAATGCGTTGGAGGGTGTCAAACAAATTCTGTAATATCTGCTGTTGGCCAGCTGCCAACTCCTGCTGGCTGCGCGCAATATTCCTAAACACTGTCCTGGCTTCTTCGTCTTCATCAAAACCTGCATTATCTGGAATTCTTTCTTCCATATTTCCCTGTCCCTGATCACTAGGTGGAGGAGAATTTCTTCCTCTGTGAGCGTAATGGAAGCCTGGAATGTATCTGTCTCTCTGCATTAATTTTTTTTTTAAAACCCCACTTCCCTGCAAGCTGGCAAGATAAATGCTCTGATACCACTGTGATGAGCCTGACTGGCTCCTTCTGGATAATTCAATTTTTTGAAGCTATTCTGACTCTGTAATAAATACTTTTGTCTTTTTTCTATAACAATTATATGATTTTTTTTGTAATTTTCAAATATATAAATATAGAACATCATCCATGAAATAACAATACTTACAATACTCTTAATGCCAAGTTTCAGATTCACTAAGGGAATTTGAATTGAATTTGCACTTCTAAACACAAGAAATAAATACCAACCAAAATTATTGAAGCATTAACAATGTTTAACGCTGAATGCTGCTACAACAGCCAAGACATTAACACCAAGTACTGGAGATAGAGTTGCTCGTTGAAGATTGTACACCTCCACAGGCACCCATGGTTGTAAATAAGAAACGGCTAACACAGGGCAAACAACAGCTGGTAATTAGATACTCTCACGTCACCTTGTTACAAAACGTCTCCAGCCACGAACAATGCTAATCATTCAACCTCAAAACAGCTCCACCAATTACAACAACTCCACTGAAAAATGACACTAACAACACAATATCACCAGCATTCAAACGCTGGTTCAAAGTGTACAGAATCTGAGAAGTTACGTTCTCAGCTCCACAATCCTCAAACCCTTGAAATGATTTCCAATCACTCACAATTTGCAAAATCAGAAAAATTTATTGATCAATGATCCTTCCTTCATAGAAATCGACCCTTTTGAATAACTCTGGATCTTCATCAAGAAGCCACGAATTGGCTTCTTCATTACTCCTTTCATAACTTAAATATGAAAGCCATCAACCTTGGTTTGGATAAAACAAATAATATTCCCTTATAACTCCACATTAAAATATTTCACTTAAAAGCCCCCAAGTCAAAGTATATTATAATATTTAATGAATTGACTTATTAAATAACTCTAAAGTCAATATTAATTAAGACAAGCTTAATTAATAAAATATACCATCAAATACCATTATAACAAATCAACTGCTCTGCTCTAGCCACTGAACAACACCCTGCCAAGAATAGTAACCAGACCAAATTAGACTTGCTAAAAATAGCAATTCCCTCAAATTGGAGATTCTGCAAAAGTAGTCCCGCATCAACTGGAACCAAGGCACAGGCGCTCTACTAAACATAACAATCTAGACTCTCCAAATAATTTGACTTACTATAAATAGTAAGTCTTCCCAACTGACCCCCTCTAACAACCTGATTAGCTCAGGAAGGTCATTGAAATAAGCTAACCTCAAAGACACAAAAAATGGGGACATTATAGTAAGTTGTCAAAAGTATGAACCAAAAGGAATTCATCAAAATACCATCATATTTTCCATTGCAATCACAACACTTTATCTAACAACTTAATCTAAAATCATATGCTCCTCCTTCCTTAATGACCCCCCACAGTCAATTAGTACCTGCCTAGGTGTCTCCAATTTTTGCAACTCTGTAATCATCTCATCCTGATAAATATGCTCATCTTCCCATGACTCGTCCATCATTGTATTCTGGAGAGCACGGCTAGTGCTCTGTCATAAATCTGAACTAATCCCTCAACATGCTTATATGCTTCGTTTTGGATGCCCTCGATCCAAACTTCCGCTCCTTGAGCAATTCGCCTGATTCTATCTATACTCTCCACCGACTCAACCAGAACAACTGGAGGAGGATCAAAGGTTGGACCTTCTTCCCTCACCGAATGAGGTAGGCTGTTGATGTAGTCACACAATGCTCCAATTTCTCCCTTCTACCTCTGGTATTTCTCTTCCGGCTTCCTCATCTTGTCCTTCATTGCTTGCGCAGAATCATCAAATTCTTCCAATACTTGCTCTCGGGAGGCATGACCTAAATCAATCTCCGTTACATTATACTCATCTGGAGTAATTTGATCTTTTGCCTTATCAACTGACGAAGTTGCAAATTGCAAGATTCTGGATCTAGATTCTCCTCTAATTACCTTTGCAAACCTCTTAGCTTTTCCTTTCTCCTGTGATTGGTTGACTTGGTTTAGGATTTCCTGCAATTCGACTGCCGGGTCAACCTCCTCTTGACTTCTCTGTATTCTTTGCCTTAGCCATTCTAGAATAGCAACACCCTGATCATTCTGAGCTGTCAATTGTTCTTGCCCTTGCATTGCCCTTACATCAATTTCTTCCTCGGCCATAGGACTTTCTGCTGTTGTTTCTGGAGCTACTGCTGCAGGAACTTCTTCCTCTGCCGTAGGTTCTTCCGTTTCCATCATTTCTCGTTCAAGAATGGCACCAAGGTTCTCCTCAGTGGCAACATCTTGCTCCCTGTTTCTTCCTTGGGCTAGCTCATATGCATTGATACTTTCCCTATCTTGTATTGACCTAGTCATGTGTTCTTGCTCTAACTTTTTTCCGCTGGTTTCTACCTCTCCTCTGGGAAAAGGGTCTATCTCCTGCAAACTCGGAGTCCAACTAGGCGAGCATGGTGCATTTCCTGATCTCTGCCTCTTCTGCTGGGGCTATTTAATGCAAATACCTCTTTGTTGCACTTCCTGAGCAACACCTTTTCTTTTCCTTCACTTAGCACTTCCTGACGGGATTTCTCCTTCTTTAATTCTATCTCCAGATGGTTGATGTGGTCTTTCATCCCTCAATGGCAAGTGACCCATAAGCTTGTATGTCCAACCATCCTTTGACATGGCGAGCTTGTCCAATTGTCGTTCAATCCACCACTTTGTGAAATCCAAGACTGGTGCAGATAATGTGTCAATGTCTGTAATCTCCTTCCTTGACCAGTCATAGGGATGGATGACCTTTTCCTTCTCTGAGTTGTATCCTTTCTGTATCATGTTCAGATCCTCTCCCATCTGATCAGGTACTCGGAAGATCTTGCATGCTCTGATCAAATTGAGTGGCAATCTGGAATACATCCTTTTTCTAATTTCACTCTCATCCGCAACATTGGCCCAAAAATCCTCAAAGTGCATCTTGTGTTGATATCTTGCACCTGCCATCGATCTGATTTTTTTATATGGGTCATAGTCCGTTCTTCCTGAAAAAAGTGGAAGACGGAAGAAATGCAATTCATCAGATGACCTTTCAGCTGTCTCCAAGCACAGACACCTTTCAACCTTGTCTTCACCTACGGAGATTGGGAATTCCAATCCCAACTTCCTCCTTTCCCTTCTGGTTTTTATCATACACTGTCAGCTGCCGAGTGATCTCCAACAAGACCATTTTATCAGTAGGGTATCGTGGGAGTTTGTATGGCTGTGCTGAAAATCCCTGAACTCTAATATAGGAGAAAGTAGGAAATTGAATGAACAAAGCTCCGTATTCCTCCACTAACTTCATTGCCCCGACTGACAACCTTACGTGCAATCGTTTCTGCAGAGTCCTTACAATACACATTGCAAAGGCATCATTGACTCAGACATAATAATCTATGACCTGCAAATGCAACTGAGGGTAACACTCGTGTACTTTCAATCGTGGAGTGCCACTTCTGATTGCTCCCTTACACTGCAATCCATCATACCTCATATTCCGTGCCAACATGTATATGACATAAGAGCTCATATAAAATTTCCTTGATTGCTCCAAATTCACCAACTATTCACTCAGGTTGTCACTAATCAATCCAGCTCAATCCATATGGTTATGCTCTTCAACTACTTGCTCGACAAAGTACCACATCCAGGATTCGAATAGATAGGACTGTGGCATGCCGCAAATCCTGCTCAACATCATGACTAAGTCGCTATATTCTTTGTGAAAATCGAGCCATACCAACTCCTTCGGCAACTTGGAGTGGTGGGATCTATTATTTTCAACCATTTGTGTTTTGTGCTATTGTTGAATTCTTCATTTTTCACCCGTTCATTTTCAACCATTTCTTTCAAAATTTGCAATTTTGCAGTCAGCTATTTTGACATTTCTTTGTGTGATCATGAACCCTGCTTGACCATTACTCAACCGATTTTTCAAATTTAATACCCTCTTCAACCTGGGTGCAATTGGGGGTTTATAGGGAATTTCAGAGATCTTGAGGGACTATTTTGGGATTGTGTCCATTTTCAAAGGATTCCCCAACTTGCAATATCACAAAACTAAAACTTCAAATGGTCGGGAATTAATCTTTCAAGAAGGGACTTAGCCAAATTTATTACTTGAAACATACGGAACCTTAGGACACCAAAGCTAGAGTCGCTGAGAAACAAAGCCAAAAGGCCCAAGCAGACCAAGAAGGAGGGGTCCCATTTGAAATGGGCGATGTGTGATTAGGTCACAACACACAGGAAAATTCGAAACCTAGAAAATCTCAAAGATGGCTGTAGCTAAAGTAATTAGTGAAACTAAGGCAATACTCTGCCATTTGCACAACCAAATTTTTTATTTCTGCAACATGCGAGACAAAAGTTAAACTGCTAAACAATCTACGCTACATCTTCAAATGTACTCTTAAAGATATGCAATAGGAGCTAATGCTCAATCACTTTCTTAGGTAGTATACATTTGGGGTCTTGGAAAAAATCCTTAAAATGCTGCAACCTGTATGTATATGCGCTAGATGAAGGCTTGTATTTGATTACTTCCTTATTCTGCTCAAAGAAGCAGAGATCTTTTAAATATCACAATATTTTGGATCTCAAGAGCCTGGCTGATTTTTTGTGTCTAAACATCCTGGTATTTCCAATATTGTCTTGATTGACAATTTGACTGGATTTTTGTCTGATAATACTGCTAGATATTGGCATTATATACTGATATATTGATATTATTTCAATAAATTCCTTTTTCTTTATAAAGGCTGTAAAACTGATTTTTTTTCACTCATTTTGACTTTAAGCTGCTCTATATCTATCTGCAACAAATGGTTATCAGGGTTTCACAAGTGCTAAATGATTATGATGTCTTTAGGATCGCCAAGCTATTTGATGAAGAGCAGCTGAATAAAAGTAGGCATGAGCAGAATGTTGGAGCCTCAAGTTTCAACATTAGGAACTATACTTTGTTCCTTTATGAGATTGTTTTGTGCATTTTGTAACTTTGATCTTGTAATGGTGATGGTAAGGGCTCCTTTATTTATAATTTATTCATTAGTTTGTTCAAATTCATGATTCAGAGTAGGAAGATCATAGTTACAAGACTCGGACTCGGCAAGCTGATTTCGGACTCGAACTTGGACTCGACGTCCGGACTCTGGAAATTGAAAAACCCAAGAAATTCAAAGATTTTTAAGGATTTAAAACTTTTTTCATGCATCATTTAGTCAATTAACATCAAAGACGCAATAATTGAGATAAATAGAAGCTACTTTGCATGCATACACAAGTTTACATTGATCACATAAGTATAAATGCGAATTTCTGAAGGAAATAAGTTAAACTGAAATTATATAGAAGGTATAGGTTATTTATTATCATCATGTTGAGTAATGTTGGTGGTATCTCCCTTGAAGTGGACTACGAGGTTGCTCCCTCGAAGTGGCATATAATTATCAAGTGTTTATAGTATATTTCATATTATATTCTTCTACCATGCAAGTTATTTCATAACAGCTTTGCTTCAATTTTTTGTTCTTAGTAGATCAGAAAGATCATTATGATTTTTTGGAATGATATCAAGTATATAATTGCTCAAATTATATCATCTTTTAACTTTGTCAAATGACCGGTTTAACAGACATTTTTTTTTAATCTTTCACAAACCTTAAAAGTTTTCTTTTATTGTTCTGGAGATGTCCAATTCTTTAAAAGGAAAGCATTTTATTTGTTGCAATGCTTTCAAATTTGATAGTGCTGTTTTAATACGTGGTTCTAGGACTTTGTGATTACAATCTGTGATATGACACTGCTTTTTTGGCAAATTTTTTAGTGAAATCCTATCTGCAATATTCTTTATAGACAAATTGTTATGTTTTATACCTGTTACATGCAATACATTTTTTACTACTCCATGTTGGTTGCCTTATTGGGAATCACCATTTCAAATTTTTTGAACTTGCTATTGCAATATGATCATATAAGCCAAAAAAAACATTAAAACAATTAAAAAATGTTTAATTTTTATTTTATGGCTCAGTTGGCTGCGACAGAGTCCTGGCCACAAGACTCGTCTAGTCAGGAGAGTCCATGGAATCTTTGAGTCCTTGCAAGGCTCTGCAGGACTTGGCCGAGCCAGAGTCCAGAGGCCAAAAAATTATGGAGTCCTGACTCGGCTCGAGACTCGCACTAGGACTCGGAGAGTCTTGTAACACTGAGGAAGATACATTTGTTTAGGATGACATATGACCATTGTTCCTTTGACTCCTTACACATGGACATCAATCTACTCCACCAAACACCAAAAAATGCCTACAAAACAAATCCCAAATAGGAACTCCCTAGAATATAGTCTCTCAACTTTTCTAATTTTCCAGATTATCGTAGAATGCAAGGAAAGAGCACACTTAGTTTTAAGAAAGTATAAAAAAATTAGAATCCTTGACGCAGTCATGGCAGGAGTTTCCCCAATGGAGATGGTCCAACCATGCAGGACGAGTCAACACAACGGAAACAACAATTGAAAATCAACATCAACTCAACAATGAACAGAAAACATGTCCATTCAGGTCTTCGCATTATCTGACAATCAAGAATTTATACAAGTTCACAAGCACAAATCGGCCAGAAAAGATCACATTCCCTAAGGCGAGAAGAACATAACGTGTGCAAAATAGTACAAGACCCAAATCATGAAGAACACCTCCAGATTGATATGGAATGAAGTGCAATCACACAAGGAGGTCGACCACGAGCCTAAGATCATCGAACAATGTGCCAATCAAATACGCAAGCTACGGGAAAGCTTCGCAGGATCGGAAAACTCGGATTTAGCCATCAGGGTGAAGAACAAATAGGCCCGACCCAAAAATTCAAGAGATCTCCACCAAGACAGAATGGATCGAGATGCGAACCCAGACATAGATTCCACATGATGTCCAGAACACGCCATAAGGTTCGCATGAGCCAAGGTGCCAACTAGGAGGAAAGCCACACAAAACATCGAAACTGACTAATAGGAACAGACTGAAAACAAATTGAAAAGAAAATCTTTTTGGTTGATGCAAGATTTCCAAGAACCCAAGATGCTCCTACATAATCCTAGATCTTAAAAAGATGGACTGTTTCGAAACAATCTCTTGCTTTGAAACCATGTTAGAATTAGTTATGGAGGTAGCTATCCCAAGATCAGGATGCCTAAGAGCTAACCACAAAAAGACAAGAAAATCAATATGATAACAATAATATAGACAAAGGATGCAATGTGCATACAAGAGAGAGTTTACAAATATAGGAGCTAGAGGTGGATGCATATAGGATACACCACCGAGAGAAGTAAATGTTCAACCAATGCGGGATAATAGGAGATGGAGTCAACATGTGTGCACATCTCCACCAAACTAGGATATTACAAATGCCGAAGTAAACTTAGCCAACCAGGTGAGAAAAGGACCCAAAAGGGAAACTGAATAGGTAAAGGGCTGTTTACCCCAATAGAGTAGTTTAACTAAATGCATGATTAAACTAAGTCATTGTCGGCAATCTGGACTATTTTTCATATGGTCAAAGCCAGCTAGTTTACAAAAATCTAATCTATTTACATTATTTATGTAATAAAACTTGATGATATAGCATCATTTAATTATGTATAAGTGTAATGTCCCCTCTTGCATAGCCGTAAATAATTAAATAAAAATGCTAGCCTAATCTTTTCTGTCCCTCATAGGCCCAGCATATCAAAGGGGCGAGGTGGTACTTTAATAATTGGCAAAAAGCTAAAGTGCTTAGGTGAATTTAATAATTCAGTTAAAGTCATAAAGGGGTCGAGTAAAGGGAGATGTTCTTATCCTAGGCGATTTCCTCCTTGGTGATGTTTAATATTTAAATAAAAACAATAGTTTGCTTACCGCCAAAAAACACAGGATTAAGGATGGGTTCGAAGGCTTTTCCAGCTCAGTGTTTTTTCTCCTTGAAAGGCATCGACTTGGGTTTGGAGGAAATCATTCATGCATTCACCTTTGTATTTGTTTTCTCTCTACAAGAGACGGCTTCAGCTTTTCAGGACGAAAACCCTGAAAATCATGAGCTTGGACGCAAACCCAGGCACCCTATGAGTTCTTTGATAATCAGCAACATGGAAGATGATTGAATCTGCAACTAGATACAGGGGTCGAACTGCAATAATACAGATTAAGTCTTGGCTTGATTCAGCAAGGAATAACAGCAGATGCTCTAAAAGCTGTGTCAATTGGTATTTAATGTATTTCTGCCTGTAACTGGAGTTCACAGCTTGATCAATAGCTTGTATGCCAAAAAGCAATGATTTGTGGTCTGCCATAATTCTGAACATCCATTGTTAACAGAAATCAGATTGATATTCTGGTATGTTTCATTTTGAAATGGATTGTTGCAAAATCTGAAAATATTAACAAGTTCATGAGATTCAATGGAAAATTCATGATTAATAGGTCTTCATTGCTTTATTTTGGTTCATACGTTGAAAGTTGTAAATCTGATAACTATCGTTGAGTATCAATTTTATTTAGATAAATAGGCATATTCTTGTATAAGTTTCAAAAGTGCAGAGAAAGGATATTTCAATAAGCCATTTCAAAAACATCAAGAACTACAGCCTCATGGTTGATTGTACTTCATGGCAGCTGGCCTTATTGGCTTCACCCACTTTGTGTTACTTAGTAACTTGACATTTATAGTTTGTAGTGTGTAATTGATTTTAAGGGTTTGAAGTTGAACTATGCATTCAAACTATGTATTAATGCACTATGCAGTGTGCATTGCAATCAACAGTCTCAAAATTAATGAGGAATAAATATTCATGTTGTCCACTCACATTTGCTTTCACCCTCTCTTTCTTTACAATTAGGATGATTCTCTCTCTCAGCACCTAGGATAATTTTAGATGTAATTGATAATTTCACCTTTATCATGAGCCTCATTGCAACACAAGCATACCTCCCAATGAAAGGAATTTTAAGAATTTCTCTTATTTACATTAGAGTTGCACCTTTGCTCCCTTTCTTGAAGGGAAGTCATAGCTTTCTTCTTCATGTTCTTATACATACACAATTCAAGATGTAACTTCCAACAAGTCTCATTTGTTTGACCATCAATGTTAGAATGCCTGCATTGTATCTTATAATCATTTTTTGAAATAGTAGTAATATCATTATACTTACCTTTCCATTTGCTTTCCTCTAAATTATCATGCAACCACCTTGATTTAGAGTATTTGTAAGGATTTTGACTTTTCTTCGAGTCCATCTCAAGATAATGGACTTGGGAACATGCCTCGTTATTTTAGTCTTGTCTAACAACATGGGTCTCCTTAGCTGACAATGAAAGCCTCCAATTTACTTGATCATGGTGTCATAATCTTGAACATCTATATTCACTCGCACATCTTTCATGTGTATTCCTACACGCTTTGGCCTTGTCTTTTCTAAAATAATGCATACAATAAATCTTTTCTCATATCAATTAAGATTAGTGTTCCATGGGGTTTGGGGAGTGTCGCTTTTATAATGATAATACATATAGTATTACTATTAGCACTTGAAAAAGTAGTAATTACTATTAGTTTTAGAAAGATAACGATGTATAACATAATAACTAGAGTTTAGTAGTAGTATTTAAATGACAAATGTCAAAATTGAAAATATGAATATCAAATATAGACATTGCAATGACAAATTTCCAAATTTTAAGTTTTTCATTTCACAATCATATTAATTATGATCCAATGTTCATCAAGATTCAAAATTATAATCAACTGATCAAGCTATCAAGATTTAACAATGTTCAAATTTCAAACTTCAAAAACAAAATAGGAAATACTAGAAGTCAAGTCTAATGACTCTAATCATCCCCAAGCTCGTCGCCTAACCCCTCAATGTCCTCATCACTCAAACTACTAAATTTTGGGCATTCCTTTAATATTTTATTATTTATAATCTTTAAAATAAAAAACAACTTACTTAGACATAGGGTTAAAACCTAAGTTTAAAGTTTGAATTTAATTTTTTTTTTTTTGGACCTTTTTAGAAGAAACGTCTAGGAGACGCCTAGAAGTTTCTTCGATGTTGGGGGACATCTGGGCGTTTCAAAAGCTTTACAGCGTCCCCAAACGGAGTCTCCTCTAAAGGAGACATCTCCTATTGGCCAAAAATCAAAGGAAACGTCTCTGAGTCGGCGGAGAAACGTGGTGGAGGTGGGGGGATGGTAGAGAGACATTTTCACAGAGGGGGGTCCCTGAAACGTCGTCTCGGAAATTTTTAGATTTTGGGGGGATACGCATCCCCATGGAACATAATTTAAGATAGAATTTGATTCTTAATTTCATCCCATTTAGAAATTAGTTGCAATCTTCTAATTGTCAACAAATGAACAACTCCCAAACCAAGAGAGTGCAAGACTTGTCAATTTCAATCAAGCAAAGAACATTTGTTGTTCTTCACTAATATTATGTAAATTGAAATATATCTCATATTGAAATAACCAATGTTCAAGTTTCTTAGTATTCAAACCACTTCCATATTGGCTTCTACTTTAAATGGAGGTGGGGTTTGAGGTGTTAGATGGGCATGAGGCTGCTCCTCATAGTTGAGAAACAAGGTGGAACTACTACAATAAAAAACTTCTCAAAACGTATGCAAATCTGAAATTAAACTCTTAATAATTGTATTACCATAAAAAATTATGTGTGGAAGCTTAATCAGCAATAAGAATAAAATTAGCATAGGATTAATGTGGAGAAACCCCTTCAACGAAAGAATTTCATTGGATAAAGAGGACAAATATATATTAACAGCTAATGAATATGGATACAATATCAACACAGTTCCTCATTGCATTTTGGCAACATTTTGGAAACACTTGTGTACTTGTAAAATATGATATAAAATGACTATCTTAGACCTTCAATAAATAGATAAAGAGAGGCCAAAACCATAAATGGATACTAAAACCATGTTATCATGCAAAAAATCCACATCCACCTTGGTGAGCATGTTTTGAGAATAGTATTCAGTCACTAATTTCACATGGACATCACATGGGCTAAGTCAATGAATTCTCAAATAGAAAGTATAACCTCAAAGGCATCTTCAACTCATAACTCTCCAACATCTCACATCCTTATTTGTAGTGGTCTATTAGCTCATGTGGATGCCATCTGTTACAACAAGATCCTCCACTCCTTCCTCTAGTGCTTAGAATTGGGAATATGCTTTAAATGATTCCAAAATCAAATGTAACCACAATTGTAGTTCTCCACCTTCCCTGTGAATGCATATGCCAACTAATACCAAGATTCTAAGAGAATCTAAATAATAAATAATCTCTCCAATTGTGTTTGAGGCATCCAAGTATACCTTCTAAGAGTGTTGGAGACATAAATGTACATAGGATTTGCAAGGTTAATGACACCTTACTCATAAAATTATTCCAGTTGACATTATACATTGCAAATTCATCCATAGGAAACAGAAATGAAATCAAATACAAGATCCAAGGCCCATGGCCTTTCTGCACCAAGAGAATTATCTGTGACCATTGACTTCATGGGGGAATTAGCAAAATTTTCTTGAGGGGTTAAACCTCTTGTAACAAGACCTTACTGTTCTCCATCATGTCTCCCACAAAGTGATGTTGAACATCAACATGCTTAGCATGAGCATGATACATAGGATTATTAGCCAAACAAATAGCATTCTAATTGTCAAACCAATTCTAACAACTTTGTGATCAAAACCAATACTTGTATAGCAATGGTATACTTTGCTTCAGCTTCTTACTCATCCAATTCACTACATTGTCAAATAACAAAAACACAGCCACTAGTGGAATTTTGATTAAGTCACCTGCCCGATCTACATCGACAAAGTTGTGTATATCCAATTACTTATCACATCACCAATATCATGATAATAAAAACAGTAATTTGAATTCCATGCGAGTATATAGAAATCCTATTAGCATAGTCCAATGCTTTTTAGCAAGGTTAGACATAAATCTGCTGAAAACTCCCTTTACTTGGGGAATATTTGGTTTAGTGCAAACCATTGAATACATGAGGCTACCAACAACACCAACATAAGGCATATTAGGCATGTCTTCAAAGTCATCATTCAATTTAGGACACATCTAAGGAAAGCTTAGTACTAACAAGAAATGAAATACTCATTGGTTTACAATCATGCATACTAAATCATTATAAAGTGGTAGCAACATATTACCCAAGCTTAATCTAAGCTTTCTGCAATCCTTGTTGATCTCCATACCAAGAATGTATTTTGCAACACCCAAATTCTTCATATCAAATGTCCATACTGTCTTTTGAGATACAGTTTATTGGTTAGACTTTTAGTTTGATAAATATTTTCGACCTCATCTATAGCTTTTATCCAATGGCCTCTTTGAAGACATCCAAGAGGATAGATTTCACAAGGTACAATTAAATGGTTCCCCATGCCTTCTTGTCCAACTATAACCAATCTTCATTAGACATTCCAGATGCCTTTGTATCTTTTTCACTTGCTCTCGATTGATCTCTTTTTTCAAGATCTTCCATTTTTAGCTTCCACATCACACATTCAATGCCATCGAATTTTTCAATATCCAAATGAAATGTAGAGGCCATGGTTTTCAATCCTTCATAAATTTGCAAAACCACACAAAGCAAAATCTCTCACCACAGAAAAAAAACTGGAGCACTTTCTAAAAATACTTGCCCCTATGTACAAAACCAATAGCTCTGCTACCAAATGCTAAGAAACAAGGTGAAGCTTTTCCAATAAAAAGCTTCTCAAATGTACTTAAGTCTGAAATTAATCTCTTAAGACATTCGCAGTGTTAGAAGTATCTGTGAGATACTTGTAGTTTTTCTTTATTCTGCATTTGCTTAGCTAAAGTGTTCAAATCGAGAATAACGCTTATTGATTGACTGTTAAGAGTCATCAATCATAAGCATGAGAATATTGTATTTATTTTTGAGCATACAATAAAAGATCTATTTTGTGGGGCTGGGTTTTTCACCCTCGAGTAGGAGGGTTTTCCCAAGGTATCTCAGGTGTTTGTATGCTTTGCTTTATCTGCTATTTGTTTTATTTCTATTCTGATTCTCAAAACATCAACAGTGTGGAAGTATAAAACAACAATAGAAATAAAGTCAACAAGCTATAGTAACACAAGATATACATGGAGAAATCCCTTCAGAAAAAAAACTCTACCAGAGAAAGTCAACAGGTATGTATTAATCTTCAATAAACATGTACCCAATATCAACACACTTACTCTAACAACATTCCAGTAGCACCTAAACATGTATTTATAAAATATGATAGAAACCATTATTTCACACCTCTAATATATAGAAAAAGAGAGGTCAAAACCATAAATGGTTTCACTAAAATGATGTCATCATGCAAAGTTCAAACCCCATGGGAAAGCATCTTCCGAGAATAGTAAAAACAATCTGTGACATCACATGGATTCAATAAATGAATACTCAAATAGAAAACATAACTGCAAAGACTTTTCTAACTCATAACTCGATGGCTCACATCATCAAATCCAGCGCTTCATTTGGAGTCCAATAATTCATGCGGGTCCCATCTGTTACGACAAGATTCTCCACTTCTTCCTGTGGCGCCTAGAACTAGGAATATGCCTTAAATGAGTCTAAAGTCAAATGTAGCTGCTGCCATAGTGCTCCAGCTTGCTCATGAATGCGTATGGCAACTTATACCAAGATTTTAGGAGAAACTAAATTATAAATTATTTCTCCAATTACACCCTAGGCATCCAAGAACACCTTCCAAGAGTGCTGGAGACGCATAAAATATACATATGTTTTGCAAGGTTAATGACACCTTAATCCCAACTCTCATGGACTTGTGGCTGTGCTTTTTATAACTCCTCATTTTCTTTAGGGATGTCCACCAAAATTCCTAGCTTCCACATGAGAGCCTCCAATCTTCTCTTTCTGGTCAAGCTTCGTAGTAGATTGAGACGCTTACCAAATCTTATTCCAAATTGATGTCTTGCTTCTTCATTTGAGACATCATCTGTTCCCTGTTAGCTATGATTCTTACTTCTCTAGTTGAACTCTACGTGTTTAGCTCTTGCCGTTAAGTAATTAATTCATCAAACTGAATCTCATCACTCGGATAAAAATACTTTTCTTAATAAAACTGTGAACTTGTGCTTAGAAATGAGTTGTTTAAGTGTTATAATAAAAAGTAGATTTTTGAATGCATAAATGATAACAAACATGAACTGAAAATATCACAAGATAAGAGCATGAACACATGAGATTACCTTGTAAAACCTAATTTGGGAAGAAACTCTAGATAAATAAGACCTTTGCTTGCTCTTGCAACTATCTCTTTGCATTATCACAAGTAATAACTTTTCACAAAGGACACAATTAACATCTTTACAGTATCACTATTCTTGCATTTGCTTTGTGACTTGAGCAAAATGCATGTTTTTTTATTACATTAAACTCTCCTAAGTACTCTCACCAACACCCTCTCAATCTTTGCAAACTGTTCACCACTTAAATCAACTCAATGGTTTATAACAACATATAACATCTATTTCTGATAATTTGGAACTTTGCTGATTCACAGTTTTATTAAGAAAGGTTTGGAACTTGTAACAATATTTGCTGATAATTTGGAACTTCGCAGATAATTATTTATGACCTCTTAAAGGTTTATATATACAAATTCACCAAGAAAGGCTCCAAAAAGAAGCCCAAAAGCCAATGAATTTCAAGAGATGCAATATACAATCATTTTTCTTTCCCTTTGTCTAATACGGGAAAGACCACCCTATACATTATTGCGAAATTTCCAGGAAAACTTTCTAAATAACCATGAACTTTCAAATCACCACCCTTCTGTTTTTTGGCATTTGCTAATCTGATCATTTTGTTGTAGACAAAACTGTTTTCATTTTTATTCTGTTTCTTAGAGGCCTAATTCAGCTGTGTTTGAGTCTAAGGTGTCTGTGGATCACCTTATAAACATCTGTAATCTCTCTATACCCCTGTATAAATCTGCAAACTTTGTGTTGTTGCTGAGAATCATCAAATTAAGAGTGTTTGTGATTGTTTAAGTTACATGCATAATTGATTTGAGTTGTGTTGATGTGAGTTTTATGCCACTACAACATGCAGAATCAAATACTTAGTATTCCAGGATGAAACACAAATCTCCAACTCTCTCTTGAATAAGGATGCTCATATGCTAAACAATGTATATGGATTGTGTGGCCAAATGAGACAACCCCAAGGTTCCTTCTTATTTTGGACTTTCACTCAGTTATAATGATGTGATATGCTAGTTATCACAAAGGGACTTACGTTGTTCATTCAATGGATATCAACCACTTCAAATACTTCCAACCAAACAAATTACAAAGAGATAAAGGGTTGAGAAAACTATTCTACTCCTAGAATGCAAGAAATTGTGGATGTCTATGTGACTCTACTAGACTTAGTTTAGCCATCGACATCAACCAAGCTAGTCGGATCTCCTAAGGTAGATATAAGATGTTCAAACTGTCACATTCCATTACCACCATCCATCGATGCATATCAATGTGCAAGCAATAATCGAAGTAAAGCTCATGAATATACCATTCGACAATGCAAGAAAAACTTACAATCAACAAGCAGCTAGTGGTTTGGTCTGAGTGAGTTCAACAAAGATTCATCCAATGTATCTTCCATTGAACTAAACACTACTTTCAATCAACATGAAATGAAAATCCTACTCAAAGTGAGGAAATGTAGAAACCATGCAATACTCCAAAGCAACACAATCCACCATGAAGACCAACAATGAATCAACAATTACTTTGAAAGCATTATGGCAACAATTTATTTGAGTCTCTCTCTTAGCTAATCTAAACTAATTCTAATCTCACGAGTTACAAGTAGGAAGGCCTAGGCCTTTTATAGTAATCCCCAATACAATGAGTGGCCAAGATTGATTCAAGATCAAGGGCAAAGACTAACCCAACACAACCCTAATTAGGGTTTCATAACCACCACTAACAATTATTAAATGCCCACCCACTTACATTTAAAGCACCACCATGTGGGCCAATTAGAAAATTACATAGCTTTCATGGGCCAATAAGAAAATAGGTTAGGTAGAAGCCCTATGTGGACTCCACATATACACTTGGCATGATGTGACTGAATGTTCTTGGACACGTGCAAACTTGAATTTTTTGATTGGTTGGAAATGGATAGGCACCTCATCAGCGTTCTTATCTTGCAATCTTTGTTTTAATTCCACTTCTCCGCCTTTTGGAAATCTTCTCATTGAAAATGGCCTTGAACTTGCTTGTATATGAAATCTTGATGTCCTCTCGATGAACCACTTGCAACTTGCTGGTGCATGAAGTCTTCATATTGTACTCTGCCATATTTCCTCCATGTTCTTGAGCATCTCAATCCTTCACTTCAGCCTTGCAAAACAAGAAAATACTTGCGTTAAATTCACAAAAATGGTAAGTATAAGCAATATAAAGCATTCCACCTAATCTTATTGTAGTTGTATTTGAACTAATCCATGCATCAACATTAAACAAATCCCAATTCTACTTGAATTTTCGTTTAGAATGTCATTACAGATGTTTATTTCGCTGGTTAAGACCAAAAATCTGGGTGTTTAGGATCTGATTTTAGCATGAAGTCGCACCGAATTCTGATTTTTCAAGCCCAGATCTGCAAGTTTGCACCCCTTTTAGACTAAAAAAATCTGAGTTCAAACTCTTGAATTTGTCCAAATCCTGGTGTTTTTCCCACGTCTGATTTCAAAAATGCTTTCAATCTCCTTCCAAACTTGAGCGGCTGATGTGAAATTCACCGGGTTTCAAATATATCTGTTCTGCTTATGATCGAATTACCTGTGATTGTGGTTTGAATTCACCTCCATTTTATAGGCAATCATGCCCAAAGGGGTGCCATCTACTACCTGGGCCGACCTGGCATATTTATTAAATAATTTGATTTTAACAAAATCGCACCTCCCCCTTATCGTGGCCATTGGTAAATTAATTGAATGACAAGTTGTCCCACTTTGTTATTAATGGTTTTCACTCCAAGGCTGACTTGGTATAGGCAGCTCGCTGGGCCTTCATGTTCACATTTTAAACATGGACCTGGTTTCTCTTGCTTGTGCATTGTTTTCTCTTGATTGTGCATCATTTTTTAGCAGTTGTGCATCATTTTTGAACGATTGCGCAAGGAATTTTAATGACTGTGTAAGGTTTTTTGAGTGATTGTATATCATTTTTGAGCGATTGTACATGGAAATTTGACAATTGTGCAAGGTTTTTTGAGGGTTTATGCAAGGTTTTTTGATTCGAATCTTAGTGTGTTTGGCATCAATTTTCGGATTTTTACTTGAAAAAACTTGATTTTGCCAGTCAATTTCTTCGTTTTGTTCCATGAGAATGTTCAGATTTTCACCAACTTTCCCCAATTTTCGAACTTGAAACCTCTTTATGAAAATCATTTTGGATGCAAACTCCAATTCCCATGCCCTCGATTTTGATCAAAATGCACATTATGAGTGTGGAGCCCAAGTGCAGTTTTTCTAAGAAAAAACTAAGTGTTAACTCATCATTTTTTATGCTCGCTCTTGCTCAATTTCGACAACTGCACCTCGAATTTTAGGCCTTTATCTTGACCTTGCTTGAACCTTCACATCGACACTTAACTCTGTTTTGCCTGCATCTCACTGGCCAAGGTTGACTCAAATTGGACTTCTCTCAAAGACTCCAGAATTGCTCTAGAGCTGGGCACTTTAGACCTAAAAGCTGCTAAAATGCTGACAAAACCACAAAACTACCGGCTACTAAGGCAAAAGAAGAGGTTCCCCATTCGCAATGGGGCAGTGGTGTGAAGACCTCACAACAAGTAGCATTTAAGAATATTGTCTTAGAAATCTGAACATATTGACTTTTCATTATTCAATTTGGATAACATATTTTATTAATGCTAAATAAAAGTAATATTCATTGTCTTGTGAGAATCGGAAATACTATCTTGAACACCTTAATTTCCTGGTTGACCTGCATCCCATAAATTAGCAACTTATATAACAACATAGCTATTTGCTTGGTGCAGTATGCAATCCATAACCTAGGTACAGGTAATCATTGTTCAACACAACTAAAACAAACTGTAAAATGAAATGAACAGTCAGAAAAAGGTCATGTTGAAAAGCAATCGAAGTACTTAATTTTGGAATGATCTTGCATCATCACAATCTTAATTTTTTTGGTGACCATTTTAGAGGTTTTTATTCCATAAGTTCTTGCTTCAGAACAGGGCATTTGTTGTAAACTTTAAAGTTTAGTTTCTATTGAAGTGCAAAGAATATATCCAGAAAACTGGGTTATAATAAACTAATAGGATCATCTTTGTCCATTGATGCCTGCAAAACATCCCCATGTTGCCCAAGTCAGTGAGAGGTCAATGTTCTTGTAGAAATTCGGAAACCGCGAAGCTTGTGTATGAGCAGATTGGATTTCATTGGTCATCATTAAGAGCTTCTCCTTTCCTGTTAGGTAGTCTTTGTTTTGCTATCGTATTTTTTCAGCAGTGACATTTCCTGCTGACATTTAACTGCTAATATTCCTGCTGACCTTAGTCTTCCTCTCGCTTATTCTGCAATCTTGTGTATTTAGCAATGATCAAGCTCTATTGGATAATTGACCACACCAATTGAAAAGATTCTAAACCAAACTGAAATATGCAATCACATCTCTTTGATGCATTGGAGATGCTCATTCAGTTTCTAGATGTTACAGCCACACATATCTTTGAACACTACTGTAGGAGGTGAAATTTGCATACATATCTTTTCCCTGCAGTAAATGCTTTTGCAGTTTGCACCAAAATGATACAGGATGAAGGTGATTTCTAATGAGCATTCTAGTTCTATTTTTAAAAACTTCCAACATTATTTCCTCGATTTCAGTCAAAATCGTGTTGTTCTTCTGTAATGTTTCTTTTATCAGGGTCTAATGGCATGCTTTGGCTTCGTATTGTTTCCTATGTGAATTTTAAATGATAATTTTATTGATGTGTGACTTGAATTTATTTTCTCTGCCTCAAGTATGGACCAGTTCAATTTCTTGGGAAATTATATTGTTTGAAAAGTTCTTTGCATTAGTATAAGATAATTATCAGCAAAGTTCCAAATTGTTCACCACTTAAAATAGACTTCGTTTCCTATTTTCTTGGATTCTAACAGAGCAGAGTGGCAGGTAGCAGAACGAGCTCTTTTCTTTTGGAGCAATGATCACATTGTCAATCTGATAGCACAGAATCGAAATGTTATCCTTCCTCTCATTTTTGAAGCACTAGAAAATAATACAGCAAGTCATTGGCATCACTCAGTGAATGGCCTTACAATGAATGTAAGAAAAATGTTCATGGAAATGGATGAGAACTTGTATAAAGAATGCCAGCTGAAGTTCCAGGAAAATGAAAACAAGGCAAGAGAAAATGTAGAGAAGCGGGCAATAGCCTGGAAACTGTTGGAAGAGGCAGGTACATCCAAATGTATTGATGAAGAGGCATCTATAATGAAGCTTCCAGCTAGCTGACAGACTCACTAAGCACCTAAAATTATGTTTTGAACCATCTGATGGACTATGACTAATGAACTTTTTCCATAGGAATTTTTATTTGGATGACTCCTATATGCATTCATCTTTTTGAAGCATTTTGTAACAAGTGTGATTGGGAGATGGGATGCCATACTGTTCTGATTGAGCTGGAGAGGATAGGAGGACATTTGCAGTTACCTGACCTGAGGCTTGCTTTGCTAGGCCAAGAGATTCCGGTTCATTAATTGGTGTGTTATATGATTTATATGGTGGCCTTAGGCTTGCTTTGCTAGGCCAAGAGATCCCAGTTCATTAGTTGGTGTGTTATGATTTAAATGGTACCAAGTTACTTTTGGAAATTCTTTGGAGGTCTGAGATCTTAGCTCTAGCATTTCCTAATTGGATGGAGGGCTGCAAGTTTGCCAACAAATTCATGAACAACTTGCACTACACTCCCAAACATGTAATTAAGCAGTAAATTGCATTGAGGTAATCATAGTTCTCAACCTTCTCTTTTAAATATTGTTTGGAACAAGAGGCTTCAAGAATAGGGCTGGGTCATCTTTCAAAATGTATTATTATTTGCCCTTGGTACTTCAGTTGTTGGTTCATATCAATGCTTAATGATTTAATTGAATGAAAATAACATTGACATTTTACAATTGCTAGTGTAAAGTACTCCGCTGCTAGAAGCAAAGTAGTACTATTGACAACTTATAAATTGATAATTAGCCTAGGTTTGGTGTTTTTGTATAAGGAAACACCTACCAACCCTTTTAGACACTGAGCCCACTGTTTATCTTCGATTTACCCATTTTCCACTTCTCGGAAGAAGTTGGGACATTGCTGAAAAAATATTGGATCTCCATGAATTGCATAGGACGATTCTTTCTTATGATTTTCAAATACTATGAATATGTATGGTATGCATTCTTGCCTCGAAATCAGGTGTTTATGTCTATAACAAAATTTAACAAGAAATGCTCAATGCCTTTAATGGCAAGGCTGATTAGTCCATAAGACCTGCTAAAGGTAATCATACTTTGTATTGGAGATGTGGTTAACTTCTTTAACAACATTTTGCTAGAGGTGTGTAATTTCCACAGTCCATAATGATAAATATAATCCTTTCCCTGCTTCTTTTTGAACTTCTTAGTCTGCTGCTATTTTCTCATTCCTGCTCTCTTTGAGTATTTCATCCTGATGACGGATCATGTAGTATGACCCGAAACGTTGATGATGAATAATATTGCACACAGTTTAATCCATAAATTCATCATATTTAACATTTTGTTAATTTTATTTGAATTTTTTTATGACAACTATTATTCTGTTTTTTTGGGACAAATTTCCAACGTCTATTTTGGAATAGACAATACTCTATGAAACTCAGTATCACATTTTGATTGTTGGTTTCTCTTTTTTTAGTATGGTGTTTTTTTGAGATTGGCTATGCACCATTCTAGTTATCTCATAGCTCTTGTACCACACCAACTGCAAATAAATCTCCATCTATTTAGGAGTCCACACAATGCCTTGATTTGTTGGACTCGCACTTTCTTAAAAATCTTCTTATGTCTAAGGTGGAGGCGACAAATACTATTGATTGAATTCTGCAAGTACAAACATTTCCCTAGTCTTAGTACGACCTTGGTATATGCATTTTCCTTGTGAATTGCATCTTTGGTAGACATTTTCATCTTGTTGCTACTGTTCATGTCGATAGAGAACTTGTAAGAATTGATCCAATATTTCATTTAGAAAGAAGTACACGATCTTACATTGGAAGTGACAATCCTGACACATGTTTGCTTGGTAGATATGAATGATATTTTTTATTGTCACATTTGAATATGCTTCTGATGTTGGAAGGCTTGAAGTTGGAAAGCCATTCGATAAAAAAACTACGGAGAAAAAAGAAAGTTATCCAAGTGTTGAAGTTCAATACTCTTTTGTGCCTTAGTCAATCATTGAGATCGAGTTACCAATGATAAATACAATATGATGGTGGAATTAGATAGCCATGTAAATAGAGAAATGGATATGCTGAACTTATTAAGTAGTGTATTGTCCTAATAAATGCTCCCAGTGTGCTTTTTGATGATAAAGTGACCTAAGGATGATTTCTATATGTACAATTCTTAGATACACGATACAATTTTTTTGTGTGCACATTAATAGGTCATGATCATGTATATAATTTTTGGCCTTGGACTTTGAGAAATTTGAGAATTGGAATGGGGGACAAAATTGCACCCACAAATTTGTCCTTGTGCAATCTAGTTTAACGAAAACAAGTTGATGGAAACTATATCGAGTTCATAACATAGATGAGTCATAATAGATTGATGTACTGATTCCTGGGTCAATGATTTTAAAAGAACAAAACATGTGCTATATTCATCCATTAAAATCATCTGGACAAAGTGATGTAATAAAATAGTAAGGACGTGAACTTTTCTTCTCTACAATCATATAGAATGAAGAACTCTTTTCGAACAATAATATGTGGGTGCATTAGGAGATGTCATCATAATTATATTTTTAATGAGCATAAAAGTAGCGGGTCATAACTTTATTGTGGGTTGAATTAACTTTTCAGTAGTTTGGTAATAGTTGGTTTATGATTTCCTTGGATCACATTTTGTTGCATTTCTCCAATGTTTGAGTCATTTTGTTACATTGCACTCTTGACATAAGCAATGTTTATAAAAGATGTTTTTTGTTTTTGTTTTTATTAGGTAAGGAGGGTTTTGAAAGGGCCCCGTACCTTGTACAAAGAAAAGTATAGAACATAAAGCACAATCGGTCACCAACAAACAACCAAGAGGAATAGCTAAATGACTACAAAAGACAAAACATTACAAAAAAGACAACCCACAGGTGCATTACTATGATGGGGTTTTCCCTTTTACATCCGATCTTTGAACCTCCTAAAAGGAAGGAAAGAACTCCTTAGAAGCAGGCATTCGATCCTTCTTCCAAATAAAGTGACTTCTCTTATTTTTCAAGCCAGTAGTGGATGCATTACCACTTTACCACAAGAACGATAAATAATTGAAGAGTCTTTGCAATCTATCTTTTGCACCCAACTTTTAATTTTTGAAGATAAGTTAATTTAAGTGGGGGGCATCTGGTTTTTCTCCACAGACACAAAATCTAGTGAATAACAAACACTTCATGAATTCAATGATCTTATCAGTAGCACCATATTGCCCCAAACAATTGGCAATGATCATGACAATCTTTTCATTCCAACACTCCAAGGGTCCTTGGCAGGCGAACCCAAATAGAAAACTTAAATATTTCTATCATTGGATTTAAACTGGGAGAGTAATTTTGAAGACAGAGACCATTCGTTCCTAGAAAACAAGGGCCATCAGGAAGGATCCTAGACTAATGCTCTAGACAAGAAAATGGAAAAAGAAAAAAGCCATTCAACATTGTTGATACCTAAACCTTGCCTCTTAAGCTTCCAAGTTCAAAGGATCCATCATCTAACAATATCAATATTGGGACAATTACCACAAAATCTCCCAATTATGGAGCTCCTAAGCGTAGCAAATGAATAAGCAAGAAGAGAATTAGGGACATTAATTGATCCATGCTTCTTCCTTATCCTCAGTCGCAACTCCCAAACCAGAACTCTCAGAAACTCTCTAAACTCTTAGGGCAAAGAAGCAAAAGCAACAGGAACACCAAAACTCACGTCTATATAAACATTCCAAAGAACCAACATCCACATAAGCATTCACAATATAGTCCAACTCAACCTCTGAACCCAAGGGACTACATGAGTAGGAGAAAAAACAACCACCACCTTAAATCTCTGACTAAAACTGGGCTTCGGTAGATTCATAAAATAGTGACCCATCTTGAGGGCAAAGCACCTAGAGAGAGACCCTTTTCCCAGACCCAAAAAACAAATCACCATCAATGACCACCAAGTACATCGTTCTCATCATCTAGGTCATCCACAAAAACTACAACACCATCCCCATCGAATGACGAGAATCCAAAGGCAGGTACAGAGGAAGGAAATTCTCCCTCCTTTCCCCACCAACCATTGACCTTATCTCCATCCTCTTTGGTTGCAACAACACCATCAAGGCCGTGGACATCATCCTCAACACCAACCAAAATCCCAAAGGAAAACGTTGACACAAGGGTTTGCAATTCACTAAAATCCCCAACCACCTTGCTTCATCTGCATCGGCTCCATCTGTTGCATCATCATCTACGAAATCAGTCACCATCGTCGTCGGGGTCCTTTAAAAGCCCCCATTCATTGAAATAACCTTCATCGCCTTAACTAAGCTTGACCTTAGCGCCATTAAAAAAATGAGAATTAGATTACTTTTGCTTGAAAAATAGCTTTTATTTTATTTTGTTGTTATAGATCCATATATATTAATCAAAGCAAATTATTCCAACCCATCCTCAAAAAGGGTGAATAAAACGACATCACATTTTAAAGAGACAAACAAATAGAGTCAAGAAACAAACTACCATGTAGTCAAATAAAGAAAACTAGCACAAAAACAAATACAAATGAAAAATGGAAACAAATGTACGCATAGTGATATAAAAATTGTGGTGGGAGGGAGGTTATGAGCATTAAGGTTATCACATTCTTATTAGGAACATGATCTTAGTCAATGAGAATATTGTCTATTCACTTCTTAGGGCCTTTCTTATTAAAATTCTTACACACCAAGTAGTTGAGGTTGGAAACTTGATAACCAAATTACTAGCAATTTTTGAGCAAGTAGTGAAATTTGCATCCATAATAGTATTAGCAAATAAAGTATCAATGTTATCTAGATAAAAAAATATCTCCAATTTAAAATCATGCCATAATTGGGGGAATTTGGCTCTATTGCCCTACAAAAAGTTATGCCAAGTAATAAGGTTTAATCTAAAAGGCTTGAATGACTTATGAATTCATTCCTAGTTAAACACACACAAGCACATAACCGAAATAAATGCTTAATCTTCGTAATTCACGCACTCAATGGACCTTTGGGATTAGAAACAACAAGATGAATTACCCAGTTACCAAAAGGAAGACCTTTGTAAAGCGAACACTTGACGATGTGCAATCTTGGGCTCCATGACTACTTTCTAGATTGTTTGGAAGCCTTTGTCTCACATAAACGACAAGGATTGAAAATAACCCTTACAATTCAAATTCTTAATCATAGGGAAATGTGGAGAAAGCGACTTGCATCCCTTTCTTGTGATATAATTAGGGGAAATGAGTAACGGAACACCTATTTGAACCCTTTCATCAAGGCTTAGTAGAATGCGTTGAAACTTTGGACATATGTCGAGACACAACCACAATTATTGTTTGAAGGTTAACTTTCATTTAGGTTGCGGCACAAAAAATCAAGTAGATGCAAACTTGGAATATAAATTTGGACATGTCTCATTTCTCTCCTAGGTAATTAAGAAGTGCATCAAGAAATCTTAGCCAATAACTTGATCTAGAAAAAGGATGAGAAACCAATATAGGATCGTTGGTTGATAGAGAACCTAGTGTGATAACCATCTCCATTCTATAGAAGCTGTGGTTTCATAGCTTCTCAAGCTTTAAATATAATTTTGATCACGAGAGTTCTCAAAATTTTATAGGATCAAGGGAGTTATCCAAGGAATGAAAGCTAATGTCATTTTAGAATAGCCATCCATATGGGGAACCAATAGAAACAAAAATTTGTAACATAATTTTCTAGGTTTCAATTTTGTCACAAGCCTTGAGAATTAACTTAGCAAATATGACATTGTGCTATTTGCTTGCATCAAGAACCCCTAACCTGAAATCTTTGGGAAGACAACATAAATCTCAAGTCATTCTATGAAAACCTTTGTTATAGTTGGACAAAGGAAATCTTGTAGAAGATTTTCCAACTTTTGATATGAATCTTTTTAAGGCACTTGATAGGAGGATATTGCCTTTCTTAAAAAATGGAAGATAAAAGGGAATTTTAGGAAGCAAGATAACAAAATTACTAGAGCTGATGCTAGGTGGGATTGCCCACCTAGGGGGTGGATGAAAGTCAACTTTGATGGGGCCTCGAAAGGCAACCCAGGGGTGGTGGGATGTGGGATTGTCATTAAGGATGAGAACGGGGTTTGTAAGGGTATCAAAGTTGTCCCTATTGGTTTTCAGACCAACCACCTTGCTGAGGCCACTGCTACCCTTCATGGTCTCATCATGGCTAAGGAAAAAGGATGCAGGAAAGTTTGGATTGAAGGTGACTCTCTCAACATTGTTAAATGCTTGAATTCTCTTACCCCTGCTTCGTGGTCAATTTACAATATTATGCAAAAGGCTAAAGCCTTAATTCATTCTTTTGATAATTGTATGGTGACACATAACTACCGAGAGACCAATGGGGTGGCTGATTGGGCTGCCAACATGGCTTGTAAAATGGAGGCGGTGACTTAATGGGGAGGTGATGTTGACACACTAGCTCAAGTGCAGTTATTGATGAATAATGACCCTTTGCGAAGTAATAAAAAAAGCGATCATAAATGGTAAGTTTTAATTATTGGTTTATGGCGGAAGTGACTTGTCATCATTACTAGCTAAGGAGAACGTACATAGTGGCAATTACTAGCTCGAAGCGGCACATTTTCTGGGTGCACTTCTTTTTTATGAAAGAGAGGCGGGATATTTCAAACAACATTTGCAAAGTCATCTACAGATAAAATAATCCGAACCAGAGAGCAGATATGGGAGGTAACAAGAAGCGTGTGGAACCTGCAAATTGTGATGAATGGCGTGAAAGGGAAGATGTGTGGAAAATTTTGGTGGAGGGAGGTTTGGCAGTTTTCCTGGAGAGGCTTCATGGGCGCAACTCCACTATCACAAGAATCTTCTCGAAGACTTGGAAAAATGGGAAGGTCATGGTCGACAACTAGTATATGGAAGTCACCGAGGAGGTTATTGCAGAGGCGACTAGTATGGGGATGGAAGGGTTTAAATTTTACAGAGATAGGCTTATCTTGGACAAGGCGTGGGAGAAGTTTCCTGAGGAAGATAAGGAAAGGGCTTGGCTGGTGAAGGTGGGCACCTCTTATCACGACCCTATGCGTATTTCCAGACCCTAGCGATATGTTCTGTTTGTGCTCATCAGCTACATCACTCTGGATGGTAGGTTCACTAGGGCCTATGGCCACCACTTCATGCTTCTTAACCACTTCAAACACAAAATGAAGGTCAGTTTGCCTTTCTACTTGCTCAGCTCGCTTGATTTCACCATTAATAGCATGCAGAGGAAACCTAAGGAGGATCATGCCTCACATGGGGGCATATGGTGTTAGTTTATGAAGTTCTTAAGTCCAAGAAGGTGGAGAGACCTCTGGTTAAAAGGACACAGAAAGATGAGGAAGACACGGAAGGAGATGAGGAGGAAAGTATATATGAAGAAGACACAAAGGATGAGGAAGAGGAGAAAAAGGGTATAAAACCCCTAAGAAGGGAATAAAAAAAGGGTCTTCTTCCTCGAAAAGCCTGAAAAAAACCCACATCAAAATCTCTGATAATGAGAAGGATATAGAGGATGAGAGCTCTGAGGACAGTGACAGAAAAAAGAAAAAGGGCAAAATTAACCCTAAGGCTAAGAAGATGACTCTAGTGGAGGAAACAGAGACTGAAAAGGAGACCGAGGATGAAGATAAGGGGACTAAGCCCAAAACTGGGGTTAAGAAAAGAAAGAGGGGAGATATAAAATCCCGCAAAGGGAAAAATCCTAGCAAGCGAAAAATCATGCTTTCCTCGAATGAGGAGGAAGACAAGGAGAAGGATGAGGGCAAGGATGATACTAACCCTACTGAGAGCATGGAGAATAAAGAGCAGAAGGATGAAGAAATGGTGAAGGAGGATTCTGGGAAGGGCCTTGAAAATAAGAACATTGGGAAGGAGGAAACCCATCACAATGACGACACAGGTAATACTTTTGAACCTGAGGATTTAGACCATGGTAAAGCGTGCATTACAGATTTTGCTGGTTTAATTAGCAAAATGTTAGGTGATAATGTGGACCTGAAGAATCAAATTGAGGGTATGAGGGGGGAAATGAATATTTTAAAATGTGTTGGTATTGGGGATAAATCTGTTGCTGAGTGTCTGGGGGAAATGAAAGAGGCTGTCAGAAATTCGGAAGCACAGGTTGATTTGGTGAACAGAGTCAACAATCTGGAAAAGAAGCTCAAGGATTTTGAGGAGAGAGCCGCTGAAGATGACATTGTGAGGCAGATTAAGAGCCTGAAGGCCAAGGTGGACAAGCTAGAGGACACGATTTGTAAGATTGGGGACCAATCTTTGAAGAGTCTCAAAGCTTATACAGGGCAGGCCAAGAGCTTAATGGAGAAGCTGGAGCAGGATACTAGTGATAAGGATAGCCATGCTGTCAAGGATTTGGCTGGCCCGGGAACTCGCACTAGGGCTAGCACCAAAAAGATGAGCCCAAGGGAGGAAAAAGAGAAGGACAAAGGTGACCTCAAAAATACTATCAATCAGATGGAGGTTATGGTGATTCAGGCCCA
>MU225328.1:123796-175158 GCA_018584345.1 Thuja plicata | reverse complement strand
AAATCATCAGTGCCAAATTGGAAGGTTTAGTGCCCAATTTTCAAATACTAGCAAATTTGACCAAATATACAACTAATAGACTAGAAATAATTATAAATCAACTAATGCAAGCAAATATATTAGAAATTACTATAAATCTTCAACTTTTTTTTGTAAATAAACCTCAAATTTCTATAAGATTTTTCGAATAGCTCATTGCTTCTTTGGTAATGCAGATGTCCTTTTCAGACATGAAGAAACCAATGGTGGTGAAGCATTCACAACCATTTTCAATGTCATTATTAGTGGAATTTATCTTGGTCAAGCGACTCCAAACTTGGGTATATTTGGCAAGGGGAATGCAGTTGCATATAACATTCTTAAAATGATCAAGCAGAAGCCAACAATGATCACGACAAAGTGAAGTTTAAAATCATACCTCTCTCAGCCTTTTGGATTCCAATGCAGTAGCTATCAATGAAAAATTTATTTCACCGCAGAGATGCAAAAACCCCTCTCGGTGCTATTGAACATAGAAATGACAATGTTTTCTCTTTTTTTTTTTGCCTTATATCCCGTTAACGTCGCAATTGCGACGTTGTCGGGTTATAATTGAAAAAAAAAGCTAAAAACACATAACATCTGCCCCCCGTCGCAAATTGTTGTCGCAATTTCACCCCAAATTTATTAGTGTCTTATCAAATAACTACTGCTCGGAGTTCACTGTTACACCTTATTCTTAAGCTTTACCGAATAACAGTCTATCATTTACCGAAATATAGTAAATAACTCAGTGTTTGCCGATCAATCCTATTTTAGTAATGTGTAAAGCAAAACATCAAAGAAATGACTCATAAACACATTTGACACATGGATTCTTAACGTGGAAACCCTGTTAAGGGAAAAACCACTTGGGACCGGTAACCCAAAATTTTCACTCTTCTGAAGTGAGCTCCGTGAAGATCCAACCCTGTTAAAGGTTACAAACACATTGTTAAGTGCGACCTTGTTAGAGGATTTATCACTAACAGTTAATCACTTGATATCTGTAATTTCACTATGCTATCTTCATGAATTAACCTTTTGATACTCCTTGGGATGTATCTCAATATATATAGGATGGTTAGATCCTGCTCGGTTAAGAGACTTTCTAAATCAATGGTTAAACTGAAACAGTAGATGATATGTTCATATAAACAACTTAGACTTGCAGATGTTCAGATCTATTGTAAGCTCATAAGACCTTTCTGATCAATGTTTCTTTTCAATACCTTTGCTCCACTTCTTTCTACTCGGTGATGTTGTGCTTCTTTGTTGCTCGGTGTCTGCAGAAATCTTTAGCTCTGTTCTTTAGCTTGTTTGATCAGGACTGTATGAAGTCTTTCTTCACCAGTATTCTTTTCAGCATCTTCTTCTCTATTCACCCCTAATTCACAATGAGTTATCTTGTCTCTCTTATAGACATAATTTCACCATTTCTAAGTCCTAGACTTTCTTGTTCTTGGCATGATCCACAATTATCGCCTTTCTTTCTTTAAAGTTTTACTTCAGTTCTCCTTGACAATTGGAATAAAACATCTTTAAAACTCTCGCTTATCTCCGGCTTTTAACTTGTCAATGAAAAAAATGTTATCAACCAGTTAACTCCATATATAGCTCTTGTCAGCTAAGTCATTTGTCATTTCTGAACTTCAGTTCTTTTTTGTGTTTAACTTGTTGTTAGCTTCAGTCTTGAATTCAGTTATCCTCGGGCATCTCTGTCCATCGGGGTTGTCTAACCGTCAGGTAACACTGCGGTTCTGCTTGCTCGGGTTTCTTGCTCGGGTATCACTGTAACTTTTCTTCAGGTTTCTTTATCTGTCGGGGTGCACTGTCCGTCGGTGTTTTTTGTCACTTAGTGCATACTGAACTTTTATGCATTACTGATAGCATAACCTTTATCTTTCTATTTCTTTGAAGTCTTTGACACTATGTATATAACCAATCAAATTATATCAAGTTGACATCAATGACAATACAATACATTAACTGATTTAAAGTCTTGCATTAACTTGTTGCAGCTCAGTGATCATCAACTTAACATCTTCAAACATTTAATTAGTTATAATTCATCAAAGGTTTGTATGTACATAGATTTTTTCTATCTTACGTTCCACTTGTAATTTCAAAAAAAATCAATAGCTAATTCTAGTGACCCTCATGAGTAGTTAACAAGTTTGAAATAAAATGTAAGTCCAATGTGTAAGATCTCACATTTTAATCTACCAACTTAGGAGATCCATTTTGGAATTGATGAAAGATATGTTCTTACATGCCATAAATGCATGTAAGTGTAACTTCTTGTTTTCCTAGTTAACTAGTTCAATTAGGCTATCCTATTTGTAAAAGTAACTCCCGTTTAAAGATATACTAGTTAGTTACCAAAAATAAACAATCCAAGATGCTCTTTTACCTCCATTTTCAACCCCCATATCTAATGCTCCAGCATACATATTATGGCATATTTTACAACTGTTAGAATATCTCATGAATGGAATCTCAAGATTCCCAATGTGGGAACTCGATTTAAAGAGAGCCTAATAATGCATCATATGCAATATTGGATAATTACATGTATTCTTAATACTTCACGAGGTCTTACAATATTTAATCGTAATAATCACCCACTTGTTTTTTACTAGCTAAATTGGTCTTGAAGGGATATAAAACATTGTACATCAGTTGTAACAACTCAAAGTATAAACAACAACCCTAGAAGGGAGGAAAGAATAGTTGTAACTAAGATACCAAACAAGGATCAAAACAACTACAACAAGTTGTAAAGATCAAATGAGTACTCTGGGATCCAACCTAAATAATGTCAAACTCTACCTCATTCCATCTCACACTTAATTTTGGTGTGCAATTTGGAAATAGATTTAAGAATATATTTATTTCATGTGTCCACAATTGTCGAAGAAATGTTTTCAATCAAATATTCAAACCGAGGATAATGAGAGATTTCAACTTATGGATCCATCATTGAATGCAACAAAATTTATTGAACATAAAGCCCTTCCTAAAACCTAGCTTTTACAAGCAATTAAGACAATTTAAGTGGGATTTCCCTTTGTCAAAAATACACATAAGTGTGTCCAACATTGTCCCTTTAATTCTCATATGCTTCAAAGTTTACCAAAAGTTCAAAAAAATCTAGTGTGGAGCTATATGGTCATTTCCTTGAAGTTTTGTAAGTTATAGAGCTTTGGAATTTCAAGGTTGTCCATCCTAGTATGTCATCCTGACCATTTTCACTTTCCCTTATCTATGAAGTTGATGAGATTCATCCTTGTCGTGTACACTTCCACCCAATACCAATAATTCAGCCTGAAACCTTGTAAAATTTGTCTTAAATGTTTATTATGTCAGGCTATCAAACTTGTCAATCTTGCCATTTTTGTCATCCAAAATTTGAAACATATTTTTTGCATTGGACTGTCAAACTTAGTCGTTCATTCAGACCACTATTATCACATTTTTGATCTTCTACCCCTAAAAACTTATTGTTATGTCAAGTATTTTATTTTCTAGGCTTTCAAACTTGTTCATCCCATCACTTTGCTTCCTTTCAAACTTGAAAGCCCAGTCCTTTGTTTTCTAAATATTTCAACACCAAGTTTTTTAGCATCGCTTTCATGTATACCATGTCTCTATTGTTCCCTTGAAAGTTTAAATTTTGATCATTTTATTAAATCCTTTACAACACTAGACTTGTATAATTTCATATCACCTTGCATCATTTCCATGGAATTATCAAAGTCCAATGCTTGAAAATCCTTGGTCAAATGAAATCCTTTTATCCTACTAGGTAGGTGAACTTCCTCATCCATCTATGTCTTTTTCTCATTCCCATTGGCCCATCAAAGTTCCTCTTCCTAAAATAACACTCCCATATTTACCTTGCCTCTTAGTCTTTGTTGCAAAAAAAATTGCATTAGTCTTTTAGACTGGATGGTTAGACCATAGTTGATCAAAGTACCTAATTTGTTTCATCCCAACTTTCAACTCCTACTTCAAAATCCAATTAAGTCTTTTAGTGTAATGCCTCTCATGGTTTCATTTTGTCATCATTTTTATTTATTTATTGTTGATATTGTATATGCTATATTGTATGTGTGTATTACAATTATTTTGTATTGGCATCCACGTGGTGTACCCTTTGATACAATTATAAAATTTTGTTTGTATGGATATTATGTGTTCATCATTTCAATTGACTAGATATGTTTGATTCAATGATTGATTATGTATATGATAGTTTTAATTATGTTCATGATATATTGACTATGTTTATGATGTTGACCTCAATTTGGTAACTATTATGTGCTTCAAGTATGATATATTTACATGTACCCTTGACATTTGTGGAGTGATGCAGGTACCAGATATCGACTCCACCTAGCTCCACGCCTTTAAGTGGACTCTCAACATTAAATAATAGGAGATAGCACACTAGAAAATGTGTCACCAAACCCTACCTATTGTACCTTATTGAGTATGATTTCCATGTGTTTACTAGTTTATACACTAATTACCACTATCGGTAATCTTTGGAAAGCCCTATTATCCTCTTGTGCACGGCCAATAAAGACTATTTGAGCATATGTACTTAAATCGTTAGATTTTAAATATGGAAGTGAAATTTAATTATTTTTATTGTAATTTAATACTTTGTAATTGAAGTGTGCCTTATAGGTATTTTTTAAAATGAAAATTGCATAATTAGGCCATTTGGGTAGTTGGGGAAATAAAAAATAAGACTTGTTTTATTACTTTCAAAAAGGCAAAAAGGTAATGGACTTTTTATGTGAGAAAATCAATTCATTTTCAACATAGTATTCTTTTACTTTTGAGAGTTAAAAAACCCTCCTACATTTGGAATTTCAATAGGTGATTTAGGAATGAAATGTTAGGAGAAGTTTTATGGGCATTAATGCATTAAATTTTGGAAACTTGTTCTTACCGCTCCAAAGTGTTGTGCTTGGATTTGGTATGTGGAAAAATGTTTTGTTTGAAGTTTTTGATCTAATTTGAGGTAGGAGCTCTATTTTTCTATGGGTTGCCCTTTTTTGGATTTTAAATGCTTGCATATTATTATATTTACGAATTAAAACATTTCATTAGTTGAAAGAAATTAATTTTATTAACTAAATATTTTGTTTTGAGAAAATTTCATAAACCATGCTTCAAGAATTGTTATCATGTCAAATTTTGGATCAAATGGAAAATTATTATATTGAGTGTAGAAATATAGTGTTGGTTGATTACGAACCAAAAGGGTATCCTTAGAATTTTTAGATTTGCACTTTGAATTTTTAGTGTTCTTGGAACTATTTTAATGGTGAAAATACCATTCCCTAGTTTTTTGGGAAAAATTTAGATATGAAGAAAAAGTAGAATTTTGTATATTTAATGTTAAATTATGATGTGTAATGATGGAAAACATATATGGAATTTCAAATTTGGATCAAGTCAGATCCATCTTCATGTTGTTATGATCAATTGATCAATTGCGTATATTATGTGAGTAGTAGATAAATGTGATATTGCATTGTGGATTCATCTTGATTCCCCATTCATATAGAATTGGACGAGCCTTAGGATTAGGTACTAGAGTAGGTTGTGGGGAGTGGCTCCCAATGTGTCCCCGACCCTAAGTGACACACTGAAAATCATGGTGTAAGGAGTTTCATAATCAAGGGATAACTCAAAACTAAAAAATGGGAAAAGCATTAACAAGATAATTAGATGCCCCTTGCATGCCTTGAGCCCTTGTATGAGGCTAAGGATGTCTTGGGAACATTTCCAAATTGTAGAGAATCAGATCGAATAAAATCAAGTAGTCTTGTCCATGTGAGAGAAGTATTTGGATCCCACATGATGCTATCTATTCATGCTCATGTAATGAGACTCCCCCTACTTGCACTCTACCATCTAATTCCTAATGTAGATTGAGTAGTACCTATTATACATACATTGGATTAAACTTTGTTTTTTATTTTGTTTATATGACCATGCATGACGTGTCTACTCCATGTATGACATATGTGTAAGCCTACCTATCCCCACATTTATTCATTGTTTGATTGTATGGGTTGTGCGCATGGTGGAGTGGACCTAAGGGTTCCACATGATTGGGTGGTGTCGAAAACCACTGTCGATGACCAAAGATATTGGCTTTTGGGGATCTCTCTCTCTCTCTCAAATCAAGTTCTTCAATTCAAGAAATGTAAATTTATGTATATTGAGTTAAAGAAATTTAATTATGTGAGTTATAAATTGGGTATTCCTCAAGGAGGATGATTAATCAAATAATAATGGAAATAGATTAGATTAGTTTTTCACACTTTAGTGTCAGTATCGGGTTTCATGCATGCTTTTCTTACTTCTCAATTTTGCAACATGGTAATGAGTTTAGGAACCTTTTGTTTGGGCTAAGATGAACATAATGGTTTCGTGTGTCATCCTTGACAGTGTTTTAGACCCTTCGTAATTTTGTCAAGTAGTCTTCTATATATTTGAGTGGATTCAAGTCACTTTGGATCTGATTAGGACCCACGAGATACATCTTATGTAGTCTTGTAAAGTTTCAAAGTTGTGAAAATTTTGATAATTTGTGTGTTTAAACATAGGGAAATATTTTAGGGTGTTGTGAAGGTGTTAGTCTCCCTCCCCATATTCTCCTTTCATGCATCAATGGTGCCTAGTGTTTTGAGGAGTTCTTTTCCAAGTTCATACCATTGTCCTTTTATTGTTTCTATGTTCCCCATGAATTCACAAGGTCTCTTGTCTACTCCAACATGTATATGACATCTAGATGATTTTACCATACCTTAAATTTTCTCACTAGACAAAACAAATGCTCATTTGGAGGAAAATTGTTTGAGATAGGGTTGTTGAGGACACTAGCACAACAAGATGATGCAAGTATGACCAAAGGACTAAGGTGCATCATTCCACTTTCCTCCTATCATGCATGTTAACCAATTGATGGTAATGGTGATGAAGACCGCATTTAGAAGAATACAAACAAGTAGAATGGTTAGATCAATTGTTATTTTGTCATTGATGTCAAGCAATTGACTTATGGTTTATATTAAGTTGCCATATCAATCGGAGAGGAACTTAATTGGGCAGATAATAAAGATTAGACAATGATGGGGAACTATTGGTATAATTGTTTTTACTTAACATTTTATGTTGTTAAGTCGGTAAAGTAGAGAGCTCAAGTCGGTAAAGGGAACATGCCTAGTTACCAAGCAGTGAAGAGTTAGTCAGTCAAGAAAAGAAAAGACAGTCACCGAGCGAAGTTGACAACCGAGCAAGCACTAATAAAATTTAGCTCAATTTTCGACAATCATAGGTCAATTTTGTTACTATCAAATGTAGATCAATCGACCAAAGGTATCATGGAAGTTATTGTGTTGAAACTTATGACGAATGACATATTCATTGTAAAATCGACGACCCAAAGGTTAGAAAAAAGGGCTCTGGGCGAGGTATTGTGTGTGCCTTTGACCTTGAGCCCTTTTCACACTCTATCGCTTGTACGACAAACGTACAACACCGAAGTTGAAAAATAACAACATGAATGCTATATAAATGATGAGGAAGTCGTCAAAATACTATGGGTGGTCGTCGAAATAGCGATGACAATTAGTCGTTTGTTTATTTTTCTCGTCAACCGTGAATGTGACTAAAGTTGAAAAAGCGATGACATGTTTTAAAAAAAATAAAAATAATGAGCTTGTAACTAGAAAAGAGATTGAGCACAGTAAGTTTAGGTCTATTCTGAAGGGAGCTTGTTGTCTATGCTTGTTGAAGTGAAGAGATGGTATGCCTATGCTAGGAGACCTAATTCACTATTTTTAGGACAACAACTACCTTCCAAAACCAACAACTCCAAAATTTTTTGAATCACTTGGAAAAAAAATGCGGTTTTCAAACACCCTTTATCAAGATTGTCAAAATATGCAAAGAAAGAGGTAGGTTGTTTTGGACCATACCCTGCTGTTACAACTTTGAGACCTCAAAAATGCACAAAATGGGAAAAATTACAAAGGAAATAGGTCATAAACTTAATCCAAAGACTCCCTCTCTTGGAGAATGGTTAATTATGGCCTAAAACACCCAAATATGAAAGGAAATAGTCTCAGACCCTTGGGAACATCAAAATCCCCAAATTAGGCTCCTAAACCCTCCAAAACTAGGGCTTCTCCAATTTGGACTCTCCAAGCGAAATAGAAACCAACCAAAGGTGGATTCACCATCCTTTCATCATAACTAAGTGCTTCCAATCATAAAAAGTGCTCCTCATGAAGCTTAATATGCTACTGCAATAGCTATGCAAGCATTTCCTTTTCCTTAACCCTGCAACAATCATCAAACGACTATCACCTGCAACATCTGATGGATTTTCTTGTATATTTAGTGTTAAAAATCTATAATACACATGTGTGATTCATCCCCAAGTCACAGTGATTACAAAAAGGGGATTAATCTCAATCCATTCTTCTAAACCAATGTAAAACTATGCTCTATCAAGCTACAGTCAGAGACTTTCAATACCAACTCAAAAATAAATGAATTGAAAATGTATTTACAGAGGTTCTAAACCAATTGATTAATGCTAAACAATTCCCTTATGCACATTCTAATAGCCCGATTGCCTTGAAGACACTTTTCTAATATTCAACAGAAAGGCATTCTTACAATGCAAAGTGCACCAAAATTGGTAAACAAAAAGAGTGTTAGAATAACTGAGATGGGGAGGGGGGGTGAATCAGTGGCCTCAACAATTAATCCAATATTCAACCAAAAATTTATACCACATATATAAAACCTCTAGTTATCTTCAGTCCTATAAGATGTATTCCTTGTGTGAATTTAACATGTATATGATGCTCGATGATTATTCTATTTATCCTTTCCTTAAGATTTACCGAATAATAATTTATCTTTTCTTAACCTTTACCGAAATACAGTAAATAACTTAGTGTTTACCGATCAATCATGTTTTAGTAATGTGTAAAGAAAAAAATCAAAGCAATGAACCATATACACATTTGACACATGAAATTTTAACGTGGAAACCCTGTTAAGGGAAAAACCACTTGGGACTGGTAACCCAAAATTTTCACTCTTTTGAAGTGAGCTCGGTGAAGAACCAACCCTATTAAAGGTTACAAACACACTGTTAAGTGCGACCTTGTTAGAGGATTTAAAACTAACAGTTTATCACTTGACCTAGCATTCACTATGTTGTCAACATGAAAACCTTTTGATACTCCTTGGAATGTATCTCAATATATTAAGGATGGTTAAATCTCACCCTGTTAAGAGATTTTATGAATCAATGGTTAAACTGAAACAATAAATGATCTATTGATTAATACAACTTTGAATTGCAGATTTTTAGATCTATTGTAAGTCCATAATACCTCTTCTCATCAATGTTCTCTTCAATTCCTTTGCTCCACTTCTTTCTACTCGGTGAATGTTGTTGCTTCTCTGTTCTTCAACTTGTATGATTAGATCTGTATGAAGACTTCTATCTTCATCAAAATTCTCTTCAACATTCCTTTTTCGATAATGAATTTCTTGTCTCTTTATATAGACATGATTTCACCTTTCTTGTCCTTCTTGTTTTCTTCATTGATCACTTCTTGATCCGTAAATCTCGTCATGCTTGCTTTAGTTTTATTTCACAAATCTCTCCTTGTTTTCTAGAATAAAACATGCTTTAAATCTCCTTCTTATCTTTATATTTTATCTGATCGATGAAAACAAAGTAATCAATTAGTTAACTCTATATTTAGCTCCTGCCAGCTAAGTTTTTTTGTCATTTCCTAACTTCAGTTCCTGTCAGTTAACACTTCAGTTGTGCTCGGTGACTACTACAGATAGCTCAGGCATAAAATTTAGTTTTGTTCAATGTAAACTACAGTTAGCTCGGTAATGCTTGCTCGGGTATCACTTGCTCAGGTAACACTATCTGTCGGTTAACACAGTGAACTTCTGAGCTAGGGGTTCACTGTCACTCGGTGTATATGATTACCGATGACAAAAAATTTGTCTCTTCAGATCTTTAAGTGTTGTGACACTATGTGTATGAGAAATCATACCATATCAAGTTGACATTAATGAAAATACAATACATTAACTGATTTAATGTCTTGCATATACTTTCTACAGCTCGATGACCATCAACTTTATCATCTTCAAACATTCAATTAGTTATAGTTCATCAAAGAGTACCCTAAATAATTATGTTTGAACTTTGATTTATTCTCTAATCCCAAAGAATTACCACAACAATCAGTCCACAACCAAAAACAACAACCACATAACTGTACAATGGTCTGTCAATTGGAATCTCATGAGTTTGAGAGTTATGATGTTTTGGCTGAGAAGATGGTTTGCCACAATGTAAATGAAGACTCTGTTGGCTAGACCATTGTAATTACAAAAATCCAATCTACCAAGCATCCCTTTGTGGTGACATTGATTAGAATCCTAACTATAACACTGATTGGGAAGGATATGACAAATGCAAAGGAATAGGTGGTTGTTGATAAGAATGGTTTGTTGGGAACTAATTGTAATAGTGCTACACCCATTGAAATTGTTGCAAATATATTGTACAAAGACACTGTCCATAAGGCCTTGAACACTGATATTTGGGGATTCTAGTCTGATTTAGATATCACATGTTGATTTCTATACTGCATTTAGTTTGGGTTTTTTTATTTGACTCTAATATCATTGATTGAGATATTGGGCTCTTGTTTTGATTTTGATATCATATGTTGAGTTATTGGGGTTCCTAATTTAACTCTGATTGCGGTATTATATCTAAATATATTGCATTTTTTAGAGGTTTCTAATTTTATTATGATATCATAGGTTGAGTTACCAGAGCTTCTTTTTTTACTCTACTATACATTGAGTTACTGGGGCTTCTGATTTAACATAAATATTGTATGTTGAATAACAGGGTCTCCTGATTTGACTCTGATATCACATGTACTATTGTTTCTTCTGGATTGTGGAAATCTACTATTGCTATCTAATATAACATGTTGAATTATTTGGGACTCCTAGTCTAAGTTAAAATCACATATTGAGCTACACTTTATTTAGACTAACTAGGTTTTGAACCTAAGACCTTCTAATTGATTTAAAATTCTCATGCAACTGATTTATTTAACTTTTTTGACCAATTCATTGTAGACGTGAAAATTCAACATAGATTACTAATTATAGTGCTATGTAAAATGATAATTAGTTGAATTTTAGAGGTTATCCACAAGGAATCATTATACTCACTCTCCCAAAAGTTCTTTCAAGCCAATATTAAATTCTAAAAACCAAACAAGTTACCCTAACAAAAAATGTTCATGAAATTGCATAGGAAAACCTAATTAAATAATTGAAGTTTCCTGCTCAACTGACCTGATAATTGAGTGTCATGTCTCTATTACGCACAAGGGGTTTTCCTTGACTATCTGGTAGTATAAATTTTAATAATTTGTTAAGGCAACCACATCTAATAAAAGGGAAACATATTTGTAAGACAATGAGAAAATTGTTATAGTCTCACCTATTGTTTGCAGAGGAAGAGGTCCCTACATAGGAATAATGTCTATTCTCTTTGTTCACTTTCCATTAACACCCAAGTGATAACCAAGTCATGTAGCACAGTGAGAAAATACCTTGCAGTGTAGAGCATGAACGCAACGGGTTACTCATTCTCCGTCAAATATTTAAATGTTTTCACATAATCCTTCATGAAATGCATCAAGCCCTTCCCAAGAAAACACCTGCTACGAATTGCATAACCAGGGAAATTAAACATCTAATTCCACCAAAAAAAGAGGGAGAACTAAAAATAAAAGCCCAAACCATAGCCTTGGCATATTGCCCATGAAGGGAAATGTAAGTGGTGAAAAATCCTAAACTGGCTAGTTTAGCTTGGCAAGAACAATACCCATGACGGGAAATGTAAGTGGTGAAAAATCCTCCTAGAATTTAACAGGTGAAAAATCCTCCTATGTATGTGGTGAAAAATCCTCCTAGCATGGAGGCACATATTATTTTATTTCTCCAAAACACTCATACACATGCAAATAAATCATATTCATTTAACAATTACCATCAACCCTTTTGAAATCATACACATGCAAAGAAATCATGTTCATGTAACAATTATTATCCACCCTTTTGATTTCCTTTGCTTTAGAGAACCTTTTATATATATTTTTTCATCATTGTTATTATTAGATTCATAAATTTTTGTTTATTTTAATGATTAGACAAAAGATTATTTTTTTTTAAAAAGTAGGAATTTTTAAAATTTGATTCTGGTGGAATTTATTATCAGAGCCGCTAAACAGTTATAGACATCCATCAAGACACAAGGGAAAATTTGGAACAACAAATGGACACTCACCGAAGCATAAATGATAAGAGTTTTTTTTATCAAGTATTATATTTGCTAATATTATTGCAAGATATGCAGAGGATGGATTAGGCAATTAGGGCTTTAGAAGCTTTCAAACAAATGAAATTAATGGGCACATATGTTAAATATGGATGCATAACTATAGTGCGTGGACTCCCTACATTCTCATAGCTTCTAAAAACTATGGAATCCTGGATGATATAAGATTCTAGTATAGTTGTATGGAATACAATACTTCAGAACTTGCGAAATTTAGAAACATTAATAAGGACCAAAGGTGGAGTCAAAGAAAAGGGGTAGTGAATAAAATAGAGATATTAAAATGGGAAGCAATGCATAATGAATATATTAGAAGGAATGGGAACCAACACGCTAAATGTGGAAGCACTAACAAGATATGCATAAAATTTATTTGTCAAATATTGATGGTATTTATAAACCCACGCTCCACAACTCCTGTTGTAAATACAAGGTGTGTGATGTTGGTTGATTCTATTTCATTGTGTCCTTGTTTTGAATTTAGATTCAATTTTGTACTTAACTACTAATTATAATAAAGTTTTTCAAACCAATTTAAAAAATTCATTAGGATAATAATTTCTTTATGAGGATAAAGTTCATAAGAAAAATAAGGACATAGACATTTTTCATTTTACATAAAGAGATTTTACGTCTTGAACTAAACTGACAACTTAAGCATTACATTTCTCTCTAGTAATAGGGTTTCCAAATATACTATCTTTATTATAAAGAAATAATTATATACTATATATAATAAATTATATATATGCCTGATATAAAAACGCCCATCACAACTAAGCATCTACAGTAATTATCTATCAAATTATTGTCTAAAAATGTTGTAGCTAAAAATAAACTTGCAAATGGGTGATGAAGGATACGGGATATTTGATAAATAAGGGCTTAATGTGTAAAGACTTAGCATTGACTAATCGATATTGTTTTTGAAAACTACAAGATCCTTAGCAACTATGCATACGTTAAATACATATCACAGGTTTCTTATCATTCTAAATAATTTTCTTTTCTAAGAAGCAGGGATAAATTTTGGAGTTTCTTTTGAGAATCACTTGCATGTGCATTCTACACTCAATGTTCAAGACCATTACAATATTCATTTCTTTCATAACACTAGCTGCATGTCTCCTGCCCAAATCAGATCTATTACTTTGTCAGTCTCTCTGCCCACCAATTGCAATACACATTACAAACCAATCAATCATATATAAAACATATGCTCAACCAATAGAAATCCCAATCATATGAAATAAACTACAAAAAACAAATTACAATTACAATTACTTTTAGTACAGGTTGAAGTCCTAATATTTGGAAAGCAATGTTGATGAAAATTAACTACTTTATAAACTCACCATTCAGACTGGATCAATTTAGCATTTTGGGTGTTTGATGTTGCTTATTATAAAACATAAGATGAAAGCACTAAAATTTGTGTGACAGATTTTAAGTGATACCAAGAAATTCTATAATATTACAGATCAAAAGATTGAAAGATCTGACTGTAAAATTTGAAGGGAAAACTTAACAAGCTTTTAAAAAGATTTATTCTTATGGCAGGGTCATGATGATATATAGAAAATTTTATTGAATCTCGACATTAAACACAAAATACAAGACAATAAATCATGCTTAGTAAAGGGTTATGATGATGATATAAAATTGGGAGGCAGAACATTGAAATTTGATCATTGATGATTGGACACAAAATATATGACAATAAGATGTGCTAAGTAATATGACACCTTACATGTACTATAGAGCTCACTTAGAGAATGAATTTCCCATTAATTTTTGAATTTTTGGGTTCACTCAGAGAACAAATGTTCATTAGCTGTGGACATAGAATGGTTCTCTTCTCTTGATGCACTAAGCACTCCAGTTAACTGTCAAATAGAAATTGTAGAGATTTGGGCTTTATTTCTATTTTTGTGTTTCTTTGGTGCAGGAGCACCTAGGCTAAGCCTTAATCCAATTTTTTTTTGGCTTGTACTAACCTTATCCAAGTCAGTAGAGTCTGGTTTTGACCTTAGAAGGTCTTGCAAGTGTGTACCTAGGTGGATTTGACTAGGATCAATCCAGCCTAGATGTTTATGCTTTATTAGTGGTTAGAGGTAGATTAAGCCTAAAAATGGGAAAATGGATCCAAAAGCCTTCAAGGCTTAGCCTAGGTTAGAAATGTGCCTAAAATGGCCTTCATAATATTTTTACATTATTCTAGGATGGTTCAAGATCATTAGAGTTTATTTTATGCAAAGTTGTCAATGTTGTCAAAATGTTGCATGACAACATTTGCAAGTTTTTAAAAGTTGCATGACAAAATTTGGCAGAATAGGATTCTCTTCGAAGAATGATGATGGGTCTTAAATGTAATGGCCTAAAATCATGGACAAGGAATATTTATTGGTGATGGGTTCCATTTCCAAGGAGAGACACAATGGACAAATGTATTGAGTGATTTTGGATATTGAATGAAAAAGCTTTGAGTTCTGATTTTTGCATAGAGTCGACTTGTTTTAAGTTTGTGAGTTGATAGATGGATTGAACTAAGGGGACCAATGTTGTATTAGCATAGTAGAGATATTTTTAAGAGATTTGGATTCAATAGTGAATTTTTTTTGAGTTCATTAGATTAGATTTTCAAAGTGTTTTGCAAGTAGAGTAATTACTGGTGTTGTTTTGGTAGTTTGAGGAAACATGGCTTCCCCGTAGCTCTCCATCGTGAAAATCATCACAAAACTAAGGGATATGGAAGGGAAGCCATTTTATAGTGTACATATGGAAGGAGGAGCTTAGAAGAGTCAGCTAGCTAATTTTAAGGCCATGCCCTAGGCGAGTCTAGTGTGCCCGGCTAGGTGCATGACAGTGAGCTAATGACGTGCAATCACAGGGGAAGGATTGAAAGGATGGAACCAAGAATGGTTTTAGAAGAATAGTATTCCTATAGACATCTTATGAGAGGATTAGGAATTGGCCAATCCATTAAGATATATTTCTGAGAAGAAATCATAAGATTTCTAAAGATAGCCCTATTTGTCCTATTAGCCCTGAATTCTAGGAATCCACAGTCCGAGCATCCTAGAACCTTAAGACCACCAAAATCCTTCAAGTCTCAAAAAAGGGTGTTAGGATATCAAGTTTTTTTTGGGAGTGTTTGGAAGTTTTGTGAGAGAAGTGGGAAAAACTCACTGTTACTCAGGCTTCATTAACTTAGGAGTCTCACTGTTATTCTAGTTTCATTAACCGAGTAGGCTCATTGTTACTTGGGCTTAATTAACCGAGCATGCCTAAAATAAAAAATCCCTCAGTTGTCTTGAGATCATTTGTAGAACCATTAATTTCCTATTCTAATGGGATCGTGTGGGAGGCAAGAATTTTTCATAGCAAGAGTTTCACCCCCCTGCAACACTTGTGAAGATGTTGTGAAGAGTTTGCACTTGGAGTCATCCAAGGAAGAGTGAAGAGTTGAAGTAACCTTATTGTTTGTGATCCATCAAGGTGAATCAAAAAGAGACTAACTCTTGGATTTGAGTTAGTATAGTCTTAGGCTAGAAGAGAAAAGACTATTAAGGTCCTAGAAGTGAGCTTAGGATCTAGAGAAGGCTAGGACAAGTAAAGTCCTATATAGTGTTTGTGTAAGCACATCTTGGAGCATCTCTATAAGATTGGTGTTAGAGCTAGGTTGATCAGGCTTGTGGTGAATTTTCCAATGAGTAGATTTAGTAGGAGAGTCTACAATGGTGACAAATGCAGAGTTGGAAAATAAGGTAGATGAGCAGGAAGAATATAATAGACTTCTCAGAGAAAGATTGGCACAATTGGAACACAAAGTGGACCAAGTGGATGAGAATAATGAAGAAGTCAAGGATAAGATTGAAGGAAAAAACAAGGAGGTTTCTATTGAGGATGAGGTCCCTGAACCAAACCATGTACTCACATAGGAACCATTCCTAAAATCACTAAAGGCTTTGAGTGGTAAGGTGTTGGAAGGAGTTCCTATCTTCATAGGAAAGATGGAACCAGAGATAGTCCTAGATTGGATTGAAGGACTAGAAAATCACTTTGAATGTGATGGTATAATAGAAGCACATAAATTGAAAGTGGAAAAGGCTAGACTAAGAGGGTCTGCACTCACTTGGCAGAAATTTATCCAAGATGAGAGAGAGAAGGAAGGAAATAGGACCATTGCTACATGGAAGGCTATGGTAGCTAGAGTCAGAGAAGGATATGTACCTGAAGACTATGAGATTCAGTTGCATAAAAGGAGACAAAGTCGTAGGTAAAAAGAATTGGATGTTAACTCTTATACCGAAGAGTTTCAAAGGCTATGCATAAGATCAAGAATTGTAGAAGAGGAAAGTGTGAAGGTAGCTAGATACCGTAATGGTCTAAAATGGACTATACAAGATGAGTTAAGTTTACTCACTCCTACCACTGTTCAGATATGCCACCAACTTTCCATAAAGGTGGAAGAGAAGATGAGAAAGAAAAAAGACTCCAATAATACCATAGGCAGAGGTAGAGGAAGAGATAACAGAGGACAAAGAAGTGGAAATGGTGGTAGAAGTTTAGAGTCCAAGAATAAAGGAGAGACTAAGTCGACAGAACAATAAGAAGGAAGCTCAAGTAGAGGAAGCTTCAATAGGGGAAGAGGCTCTAACAATAATTGGAGAGGAAGAGGCAATAGCCAAGGAAGAGGTTCCTACTTTGAAACAATGAAATGCTATCACTGTAAATAGTTGGGACATCCTGCCTATAGGTGTTTGTAGAAGAGGTTTACTTCTCAAGGAGGAGACAAGAGAGTTAATTTTATGCAAGAGGAGTCTAGTGGTGGAAACAAACACCCTGAGATAGCCCTAGAATCAGATGAAGGAGAGAATCTAATGATAAGAAGAACACTGATCAAAGAACCAATAAAAGAGGAGCCAAACTAGAGAAGAAGAATTTTTAGAGTGAAATACAAGATAATGGGAAAAGTATGTAGAGTCATCATAGACTCAGGGTCTACTGATAATATTATATTAGAGGAAGTAGCTAGTAAGCTAAAGATGAAGAGGATTCCACATAGTAACCCATACAAGGTTACTTGGTTGAACAAAGGACATGTCCTTGTGAATGAACAAGAATGGGTGGAATTCTCAATTGGAAGATATAAGGATAAGGTATTGTGTGACATCCTGCCTATGGATGCATGTCACCTTTTACTTGGTAGACCATGTAAATTTGACAAAGAAGCCATGCATGATGGAGTTAAGAATGCATATTCCTTTAAGAAGGATGGTGTGACTTTTAAAATACAGTCACTATTCGGGTCCTAATGTCCTATTGGTGAGTGAGAAGGATTTCTTTAAAGCTCTAGAAGAAGGAGAGGGAGTAGCATATGCGTTGGTTTTAAAACCAAAAGAAGAAGATGCAGAGAAGACAATCAAGAAGATAGAGATTCCAAAAGAGGTACAAGAGTTACTTAAAGAGTACATTGACATTGTCAGTGATGGACAACTTGTAAGCCTGCCACCTAAGAGAGCTATTAGTCACCAAATTGTATTTATCCCAGGAGCTACCCTTCCTAACAAAGCTGCCTATAAGATGACCCCTCAAAAAAATGAGTAAATTGCCAAGAAAATCCAATAGCTCCTAAACCAAGGTCTCATTAGAAAGAGTATTAGCCCATTTTTCATACCCACTGTCCTAGCACCCAAAAAGAGAGGAACTTGGAGGTTGTGCACTGATTCCAAAGCTATTAACCAAATCACCATTAGGTATAGGTTTCCTATTCCTAGGATAGAAGACCCAATGGAATATTTAGGAGGAGCAAGGTACTTTACAAAGATTGACCTAATGAGTGGTTATCACCAAATCAGAGTCAATGAGGGAGATGAATCGAAGACAACCTTAAAAACCATATAAGGTTTGTAAGAGTGGCTTGTAATGTCGTTTGGGTTATCAAATGCCCCATATACATTCATGAGACTTATGAATGGAGTCCTAAAAGACTACATTGGCAAATTTGTAGTAGTATATCTAGATGATATACTAATCTTTAACAAGACTAAAGAAAAACATCTCAAACATCTAAGGATTGTTTTCAAAATATTACATGAAGAAAATATTATGATCAATTTGGATAAGTGTGAATTCCTCAAGCAGGAGTTAGTGTTTCTAGGTTTTGTATTGTCCAAGGAAGCCTCAAGATGGATCCAAGCAAGGTAGAAGTCATTGTCAACTATCCTACTCCCAAATTTGCAACAGAGGTAAGAAGTTTTCATGGTCTAGATCAATACTATAGGAAGTTCATTAAATAATTTAGTGCTATTTGTGCTCCTATGCTAGACACCATAAAAGGTGGAATGAAAACAAATTTTGTATGGAATGAGCAAGCTGACCAAGGATTTGAGTTGCTAAAGAAGAAAATTTCCACACAACCTATCTTTATATTACCAAGCTTTGAGAAGCTCTTCATAGTTGAGTGTGATGCTAGCAATGTTTCCATTGGAGCGGTACTAAGCCAAGAAGGGAGACCAGTGGCTTTTCATAATGAGAAGCTCAATGATTCTAAGAGGAATTATTCTTCCTATGACTTAGAGATGTATGCTCTAGTCCAAGCACTAAGAAAATGGAGGCACTATCTACTCCCAAAGGAATTTGTGGTGTATTCAGACAATCAAGCACTTAGATTTCTGAATTCACAATACAAGCTTAGTCACAAGCACATGAAATGGGTGGAGTACTTGCAAGATTACACCTTCAATGTGGCTGATGCACTTAGTAGAAGAATTCTGACAATACAAGAAGTACAATTGCAGAGCATGGGTATAATTGATAGTTTTAAAGATCTATATGCAGAAGATGAAGAATTTACAGAAGCATGCGAGGTATGTAAAGAGTATAAAAATCATTTTCATTGTGAATTTTCTGAATATACTATGCAAAGTGATCTATTGTTCAAAGGGAGTTAGTTATGTGTCCCTAGAGGATCAATTAGGGAAAATTTGATCCAGGAAAAGCACAATGGTGCACTTAGTGACCATTTTGGAGTCAATAAGACTCAAGAGTTAGTGTAGAGGTTTTACTTTTGGCCTAAATTGAATTTGGATATCAGAAAATATGTGGAATGTTGTGTGGTGTGTTAGAAAGCCAAGGGCACATCCTCAAATGCAGGCCTTTATCATCCTCTCCCCATTCCAAGTATACCTTGGGAATTTTTGAGCATGGATTTTGTTGTGGTATTGTCGAAGACAAAGAAAGGAATGTACATTATCTATGTCATTGTAAATAGGTTCAGTAAGATGGCAGACTTTGTCCCATGTAAGACAGTGCATGATGCTTTTCATATTGCACAATTATTATTCAAGGAAGTGGTAAGAATCCATGGCTTGCCCTTAAGTATAGTCTATGAAAGAGACACTAAATTCATGAGTTACTTTTGGAAGACATTGTGGCACAAATCGGGAACCAATCTATCCTTTGGGTCTGCATATCAACCTCAAAAAGATGACCAAATATAAGTGGTTAATAGAAGCCTTGGGAACCTATTGAGGTGTCTCACAAAGGAGTATGGAAAAATATGGGATTAACTCATAAGATAGACTGAGTATGCATACAATGATATTGTGAATAGGACTACTGGAAAGAGTCCTTTTGAAATTGTTTAAGGACTGCAACCTAGAGGTATATTTGAGCTCAAAGAAATGAAAGATGGAGACAAGGGTAGTGGTTATGCTAAAGACTTCACACACTCCATAAAAGAGGTGCATGAAACAATGAGAAATACTCTAATAGAGAATGTAGCAAAAATCAAGCAAAAGGTGGATAAAAGGAAAAAGGAAGTTCATTTCCAAGTAGGGGATTTGGTCATGGTCCATCTTAACAAAGCCAGACTATAGAAGGGAGTACCACATAAGTTGCAGATGAGAAGATTGGGGCCATGCACTATTCTAGCAAAATATGGCAACAATGCCTATAAGGTAGAGCTCCTTGAGGATATTGGTCTATCTCTGATCTTCAATGAAATAGATCTGGTCCTCTATAAGAGGACTACCCCAGATCTAGAACAGAGCCTTACAGAGGTTAAACAAGAGGTAGAATATTTAAATCTAAACCCTACACCACCTAAAAGAGTAAAGAAGATACTTGATTCAAGGGCCTACAAGAAGACCAGACAGAGAACATGCTATGAGAACCTAATCAAATGGCATGGACAAGAAGATGTAGAGGCTACCTGGATCAAGGAGACAGAGTTCAAGAAGTTGGGCATTGATTCCAACTTGCTCAATCCAAGGATGGATTGAAATATTTTCATTTGGGGAGGATGGTGTAGGAGAACCTAGGATATGTTGGATGATATCATTTTTTGGTACTAATCATGTTGTTGATACTCATGTTTTGTCACTGATGTCAACATATATTTCTGTGAAAGAAGACAGACTAGTTACTTGACTGGAAGGCGTGTATGGACACTATACGGATGAACCAAAACAAGCAAAGTTGAATTTAAGTAGAAGAATGAGTTTTGACCTTACATCTAAGGCCACTTGACTTTATGTTTCATATCATGGATGTTACAGTTGTTTTAGTAAAGACTATTTTTATGGACTGTGACTGTGATTCTAGACAGAGAAGGTCTCTGTGTCTCGGGCATATCTTGCTGAGGAAGATGTTTCAGAACTTGTAAGCTTATTGATGGAGAGCCAACATATGATGGTGAAATGGGTTGAGTTTGATTTTTGTTTGGGTACTAACGATGTTAGTTGTGACATGTGTTCTAGAGAAGACTTATTTCCTGGCCGACTTCAGACTTGTAACATGTGGAAATTAATTTTGAGCATGGATTATGGATCTAGAATTATTTGTAATGAATTTTAAATATTGTATACTTGTTATAGGTATCGTGTGTATCTTAGCAAGGGCTTATGTAATTATTTGTATGATGAGAAGCCTTAATTGGCCGACCTAGTTAATTGTGTATTAGGAAAGCTTAACTGGATGACCTAATAGGTTATTGTAAGAGGGTATATATGAGTGATCTTTTCATTTGTGAAAAGTGTGGTCGAGAAAGAAAAGAGCATAGATTTGTGAAGCTATGAAGCTTGATTGTTGGATAGAGAGCAGAGTTGGTACTTCATTGGAACTGACCAAGCAAAGATAGTTGCTATCAGACAATTCACTAGATTGTGTATTTGTTGTATACACTTAATGTGGATTGTGAATCCTTGAGGGTGGCTTTAACCTTCTTTGGGTAGTGAGCCTACTACTTTCATTGACTCCTAATAGGGTCTGTCTCCTAACAGGGACTATGTACTGTAATGTAATAACAAGCTCCTAACAGGGCTAATATATTTTAACAGGGACACTATACTCTCAGTAAATTATTTTGTGGGTGTTAATTCCCACCGGGGTTTTACCTTTAACAGGGTTTCCTCGACAAAAAACATTGTGTTATGGTGTTGGAAATTACTATCTTATTTGCTTTTGATGTTACGGTTCATAAATTTTAAAGTTTAATAATCTATTGCATAACTGATTCACACCCCCCCTCTCAGTTGTCTTGTGGACTGTTATTCCTAACAATTGGTATCAGAGCTACTGGTCCTCAGAGATAAATTTTAACAGCTTGAGGTGATCTTGAAGATGACTTACTATAGGAAGGATAGTCCAAAGTTTGATCCTGAAAACTTTGACAGTTGGCAGAACAAGATGAAAAAACATTTTCTATGTCTAGGAATTGAGTACTAGATGATCACAAAGAAGAATGTAGCAATAGCGACTAAAGATGAGCTAGACAAGGCTACTAAAGATGAAGATAAAATATTTTCCTACAATATGGTTGCAAGGGAATCTCTGATCAGCGCCCTATCTGAAGGAGAATTCACTGAAGTGAAGGAATTGGACTCTGCACATGTCATCTAGAAAAGACTGGAAGCATTGTATGTTGGAGACAAATTTACAAAACAAGTGAAGTTGCAGAACTGGAAAACAAAGATGGAATCACTAAAGATGAGAGAGAAATCAGAGGCATTTGACAAATTCAAGATATTCAAGGCAAAATTTGAGAATGAATCTGGTTTAAAGATGAAATGTTTGAGATCGGACAGAGGAGGAGAGTTTACTTTAGGAATATTTAATACGTACTGCGAAGAGAATGGAATACACAGAAAGACTTCAGCCCCTAGAACTCCACAATAGAATGGGATAGCAGAGCGAAGAAACAAAACTATATTAGATGTTGCAAGGACTCTGTTTCTAGAAGGAAATGTATCACATGTTCACTGGAGAGAAGAAGTTGGAACTGCTGTGTACACATTGAACAAAATTCAAATCAGAGAAGGTACAAGTAAGACTCTTTATGAATTATGGTTTGATCATACACCTACTGTGAAATACTTTAGAATATTTGGAAGTAAATGTTATATCAAAAGAGATGATGGGATTGGAAAATTTGATGCTAGAAGTGATGAAGGAATATTTCTTGATTATTCTACTAAAATCAAAGCATACAAATATTTTAATTTGAGATTAAGAAAGCTGATTGAAAGCGCCAATGTGAAGATAGATGAAAAGTTCCAAATTTAGGAAAGAATGTATGACTCTGATCGGATTACAGAAACAAAAGAAGTTACTACAAAACCTGAAGAATCTTTGATGATTGAGAATGAACTTCTGATGACTGAAAAGGAAGGCAAAGATGAACAGATTGAAGATACTGAGCCACAAAAGACACCAAGGTATGTTAAGAAGAACCATCCTGAAGATCAGATTATTGGTGATATAGGTAAAGGTATAATGACTAGAGCTAAGGCTAGAGAAGAGATATGTTTGATTTCTTAAGTTGAACCAAAGACTACTAATGAAGCATGTAGAGATGAATCTTGGACTATAGCTATGGAAGAACTTGAGCAGATTAAGAAGAACAATACTTGGGAATTGGTTCCAAGACCTAAGAACAAAAATGTGATTGGCACTAAATGGGTTTTCAGAAATGAGATGAATGAGAAAGGTACAGTGGTAAGAAACAAGGCTAGATTGGTTTGTAAAGGATACTCACAACAAGAAGGTATAGACTATGAGGAGACATTTGCTCATGTTTCTAGATTGGAAGTTGTGAGACTATTTCTTGCTTATGCTTCACATAAAGACTTTAAAGTGTATCAGGTGGATGTGAAGTCAGCATTCCTAAATGGTGATCTAGAGGAAGAGGTATACATTGAGAAACCTGATGGTTTTCCTTTGAAAGATGATGAAAACATGGTTTGCAGATTAAAGAAAGCACTGTATGGACTGAAATAAGCACCAAGGGCATGGTATGCAAGATTGGACAAATATCTACTTTGTATTGGTTTTAGAAAAGGTAATCTAGATAGTAATTTGTATTTAAGAACTGATGAAGATGGAATCTTGATTATAGAAGTTTTTGTTGATGATATCATTTTTGGAGGTAATGACAAAATGAGTAAGAAATTTTCTAAAGAAATAGAGAATGAGTTTGAAATGTCTATGATTGGTGAGATGAAATATTGTCTTGGTTTGAAAATTAATCAGAGCAAGAATGGTATTTTTATATTTCAGAATAACTATCTTAAGGGAATGTTGAAAAAGTTTGGAATGGAATATTTTAAACCTATTGGAACACCTATGGTGACTGGAAACAAACTAACTAGTGATGAAGAGACTCAGAGTGTTGTTCAGACTAAGTATAGATCAATGATTAGAGGTCTATAATATCTAACACACACCAGACCAGATATTACCAATGAAGTTGGAATTGTGGCTAGATATCAAGAAAATCCTAAAGAAACACATTTTGCTACTATGAAAAGAATCTTCAGATATTTGAAAGGAACTGTGGAATATGGATTGTGGTATGAAAAATTTGATGATTTTACTTTGTAGGATTTTACTAATGCAGATTGGGCAGGTAATGTGGATGACAGAAAGAGCACAAGTGGTAGTGCATTTTTCCTTGGGAATAGATTAGTTTCCTAGTTAAGAAAGAAGTAGAATTGTATTGCTCAATCTACTACTGAATCAATATATGTAGCTGCTGCAATAAATTGCACACAAGTTTTTTGGATGAAACAAATGCTAGAAGATATTGGAATAATTTGCAAGGAGCCAGTGGTTATTCATTGTGATAATACAAGTACAGTAAACATGTCGAAGAATCCTATAATGTACTCAAAGACTAAACATATTTCTATCAAGTATCATTTCTTGAGGGAGAAGGTAGCTACTAAGGAGATTAAGCTGGAGTACATAAGCACAAAGGAACAGATAGAAGATATATTTACTAAACCTTTGCCAAAAGATGATTTTGAATACCTTAGAGGCATTCTTGGGGTGATGTCCCCTCCCAATGGTAATTAAATGATGCAGATATGCATTAGTCCAGTGGATATCAAAGTTATATTATTCTCTGCACTTGATGTATGGATCTACTCCTTAGGGGGAGTGATCACAAGAGAACACTATGCAGTACATTTGGGTGATCTTACACCTGATTGGACATGAATATTTGACAAAGCTACACCTTACCAAAGACTACAGATGAGTTATGTCACGCTTTTCCATTGCTACCAAAGGGGGAAGGAATCTATGTGAAAATCCCTACTGTTTTGGGGAGATTTGTTGAGGATATTGAGAAGATTGTAAAGAGAGAGAGAGTAATTTTGGGTTGATGCATATGGATTTTCCCATATGTTTTCATCAATGCCAAAGGGGGAGATTGTTGGATGATATCATTTTTTGGTACTAATCATGTTGTTGATACTCATGTTTTGTCACTGATGTCAACATATATTTCTGTGAAAGAAGACAGACTAGTTACTTGACTGGAAGGTGTGTACGGACACTGTACAGATGAACCAGAATGAGAAATGTTTGATTTAAGAAGAAGACTAAGTTTTGACCTTACATCTAAGGCCGCTTGACTTTATGTTTCATATCATGGATGTTACAGCTGTTTTAGTAAAGACTATTTTTCTGGACTGTGACTGTGATTTTGGACAGAGAAGGTCTCTGTCTTTCGGGCATATCTTGTTGAGGAAGATGTTTTAGAACTTGTGAGCTTATTGATGGAGAGCCAACATATGATGGTGAAATGGGTTGAGTTTGATTTTTTTTGGGGTACTAATGACATTAGCTGTGACGTGTGTTCTGGAGAAGACTTATTTCCTGGCCGACTTGAGACTTGTAACATGTGGAAATTAATTCTGAGCATGTATTGCAGATCTGGAAGTATTTGTAATGAACTGTAAATATTGTATACTTGTTATAGGTACCATGTGTATCTTAGAAAGGTCTTATGTAATTATTTGTATGATGGGAAGCCTTAATTGGCCGACCTAGTTAATTGTGTATTTGGAAAGCTTAACTGGCTGACCTAATGGGTTATTGTAAGAGGGTATATATGAGTGATCTTTTCATTTGTGAAAAGTGTGGTAGAGAAAGAAAAGAGTAGAGATTTTTGAAGTTGCGAAGCTTGACTGCTAGATAGAGAGCAGAGTTGGTACTTCATTGGAACTGACCAAGCAAAGACATTTGTTATCAGACAGTTCACTAGATTGTGTATTTGTTGTATACACTTAATGCAGATTGTAAATCCTTGAGGGTGGCTTTAACCTTCTTTGGGTAGTGAGCCTACTACTTTCATTGAATCCTAACAGGGTCTATCTCCTAACATGGACTGTGTATTGTAATGTAATAACAAGCTCCTAACAGGGCTAATATCTTTTAACAAGGATACTATACTCTCAGTACATTATTTTATGGGTGTTAATTCCCACCAGGGTTTCCTCGAAAACAAACATTTTGTTATGGTGTTGGAAATTATTGTCTTATTTACTTTTGATGTTATGGTTCATAAATTTTAAAGTTTAATAATCTATTACACAACTGATTCGCCCCCCCCCCTCTCAGTTGTCTTGTGGACTGTTATTCCTAACAGGATAATCCTTACTCCTATTTTTTTTTGGCTTCTACTGACCTTAGCCAAGTCAGTAGAGTTTTTTTTTTTACCTTATAAGGTCTTGCAAGTGTTTTTTTAGGTGGATTTGACTAGGATCAATCCAATCTAGATGTTTATGCTTTATTAGTCGTTAGAGGTAGATTAAGCCTAAAAATGGGAAAATAGATCCAAAAGCCTTAAAGGCTTAAGCTGGGTTATAAATGTGACTAAAATGACCTCTAGAATGTTTTTAAATTTCTAGGACAATTGGAGATCATTAGAGTTTGTTTTATGCAAAGTTGTCAATGTTGTCAAAATGTTGCATGACAACATTTGCAAGTTTTTAAAAGTTGCATGACAACATTTGGCAGAATAGGATTCTCTTTAGAGAATGATTATGGGTCTTAAATGTAATGACATAAAATCATGGACAAGGCATATTTAGTGGTGAAGGATTCCATTTTTGAGGAGATACATAGTGGACAAATGTACTGAGTGATTTTGGATATTGAATGAAAAAGTTGTGAGTTCTGGTTTTCGCATAGAGTTGACTTGTTTTGAGTTTGTGAGTTGATAGATGGATTGAACTAAGGGAACCAATGTTGTATTAGTAGAATAGAGATAGTTTTAAGATCTTTGGATTCAATAGTGAAGTTTTTTTGAGTTCATTAGATTAGCTTTTCAAAGTGTTTTGCACGTAGAGTAGTTACTGGTGTTGTTTTGGTAGTTTGAGGAAACATGGCTTCCCTGTAGCTCTCGACCGTGAAAATCATCATAGACCTAAGGGATATGGAAGGGAAGCCATTGTACAATGTACATATGGAAGGAGGATCTTAGAAGAGTCAGCTAGGTAATTTTAAGGTCATGCCCTATGCGAGTCCATTGTGCTCGGCTACGTGCATGACAGTGAGCTAATGACATACAATCGCAGGGGAAGGATCGAAAGGATGGACCCTAGCACGGTTTTAGAATAATATTAGTCCTATAGACATCTTCTAAGAGGATTAGGAAATTACCAATCCATTAAGATAGATTTCCAAGCAGAAATCAAAATATTGCTAAAAATAGCCCTATTTGTCCTATTAGCCCTGAATTCTAGGAATCCACTATCCGAGCATCCTAGAACCTTAAGACCGCCAAAATCCTTCAGGTCTCAAAAAAGGGTGTCACAATATCAATTTTTTTATTGGGAGTGTTTGTAAGTTTTGTGAGAGAAGCCAGAAAAACTCACTATTACTCGATCTTCATTAACCGAGCAGGCTCACTATTACTCCGGTTTCATTAACCGAGTAGGCTCACCGTTACTCGAGCTTAATTAACCAAGCAAGACTAAAAGACAAAATCCCTTGGTTGTCTTGAGATCATTTGTAGAACCATTGATGTCCTATTCTAAGGGGATCATGTGGGAGGAAAGAAGTTGTCTTAGCAAGAGTTTCACCCCCTGCAGCACTTGTGAAGATGTTGTGAAGAGTTTGCACTTGGAGTCATCCAAGGAATAGTGAAGAGTTGAAGTAACCATAATGTTATTGATCCCTCAAGGTGAAGCACAAAGAGAATAACTCTTAGAGTTGAGTTAGGATAGTCTTAGGCCAGAAGAGCAAAGACTATTAAGGTCCTAGAAGTGAGCTTAGGATCTAGAGAAGGCTGGGACAAGTAAAGTCCTAGATAGTGTTTGTGCAAGCACAACTTGGAGCATCTCTATCATTCTTCACATTTATTTCTCAGGCATATGTGAGTTTTGTATATTAATCTCAGTGAACTATAATTCCTAATTTATATGTATCATTGTGCATGCATTTATTTTAATCAAGATACAGTAAAGTTTGTTAATGATTTCCATATCAAAGTTCAATAGTAAATGCTAGTCATAAATGAAAAGTATTGAAATCTAACATGTCCAAGCTGTTTTTCAAAAATGTCTGCCTTGTTTCTAACAGATGGGCGATTTATATGGACAAAACAAGAAACATCAATTTACAGATTTCATACGCTCAAAGCAAGGAACATCAATTTATCTTGACATTGAAGACATATTGGTTCTCCAAATTACATATGTTGAAGACTAGGCAACACATTGAACACAAAATATAAGACAATAAGGCATGCTAAGTAATCTGACAGCTTACATGTGCAATAGAATCTCACTTATAGAATGAATGTCCATTAATTATGGAATTTGTAGGTACACTTATAGACTGTATATACATTAATGTTTAGAATAGATCACAAGGGAAGAGAAATGGTTTGAGATCATAAGGTGAGAGAAATGGGTTACTCATCATGGGAGAGAAGGGATCAATCTTTAGCTATATCCAAATGCTGAAAAGTATCTTGGGAAGTTGTGAGCAGCAAAATCTTTAGTTTCCTGACAAGATGATCAATCTTTAGTTATATCTTCCAATGAACTGTAGAAGATGAAACAAAAGTGAGTTGAGCATAATATCTGGAGAGATGAGTTAACCATTTAGAACTAAGGAATTAGGACTGACGAAGCTGCCATGTATTTTTTTTCAAACATTCAGCTAGGCCCAGGTATATTGTATTCATTTTCATGAGTTTTCTTCTATATTATTAATTCCTAAGAAATCAAAATTTTACTTGTTTACCGACATGGCAGTGAAAAGAGACCAGAGGAGGCATTATAAAAATTAAGTTGGGAAGTATTGAACTTGTTTAACTAAGGACAACACAACACCAATATTTGGAAATCAATGTAATGTTGAAGTAAAATGTATTGACTACAATCACAAGTCTGATCACTTGATTTTGCATTTTGGGTGTTTGATGTTGCTTATCCTGAAAGATAACATGAAAGTACTAAATTTTGTAGGGTTTCCATAATACTAAGATTATTTAGTTTAGGTGGAAGTAGCCTAGACAACTCGTCTAGACACTAATATTGGGAAAGCAAAGTTGAAGAAAATGAACTACTTTCTAATGAGTGTGATCACCATTCTAATCACTCGATTTTACATTTTGGGTGTTCAGTGTTGCTTATTCTGAAACATAAGATGAAAGTCCTAAATTTGTGTGACAGATTTTGAATCACTAAATAATGAGTTGATGTCAAAAAAGTGTGCAAAAGATTGAAATATGTGTCGGTAAAATTTGAAGGGCAAACTTAAGAGGCTATTTTAAGACTTATTTTTATAGAAGGATCATGATGATGATATAAAAATAAATAGATTGAATGTGGACATTGAACACAAAATATAAAAAAATAAGGTGTGCTAAGTAATTTGATAGCTTATATGTACAATAGAAGCTCACTTTAGAGAATGAACACCCATTAACTATGGAATTTTTATGTTGACTTAGAGTAAAGGAAAGATACTATTGCCTTAATTAATTTTAGAATCGCTCAAAAGTTCAAAACCTCACAAGGTATTCACTTGTTCTCAAAATTTAATCCATATACACAAGATCTAAGATTTCTATAAAAATAGGTCACTGCGATAACCAAAAATGACTACAAAAGTCGAGGCTCAAAGAGAAGATGTAATATTTGGGATACACAATTGTTTCTTGTTTCAATACACTTGTACAAAAAATGAAAAAAAGACAGATTACTTTGATGATAGTTGGGCCAGTACTCTTGATTGTTAATCATGCCATAAATCAATCCATTAAAACCCTTCTTATCAAGGCTCTACAAGTTTGAAAGGAGTAGACATGACATGAAGAGAATTCACCTATCTCAAGTCATCCAGATTTCATGCAAATCCTTTGCAGAAGTCAAAGATAATAGTACTATGTATTGTTCTCAAGCTGAAATTTGTTATTACTTTTAGTTTGACCTATTTATCAATTGTAGAATAAGTATTTAAAAATTTACAACTCATTTAAGAGATCTCTTGCAATAAGTTGCCTTTAAATGATTTTAATCTATAAATCTACCTTGCACGGAGACATTGCTTTGGAGTTCACTCCAAATTTTGCCTCTTATAGGGAGATCTTACTGCACATATGGAACCAATCTCTATAAATTGACTTGTCAAGATATTTAAATGGCACAACAAAAGGAGTTTAGAGGTGATTGGTCAAGTGCCCAAAAAATTCACTGTGATAATGTTTCACCGAGTATTTGTTTGTTCATTTGACCATCCCTAGGCCTCTCCTCATATAATCAAGCAACTACTTTTTGACCCACTTTATCTTAACAGTCAAACTTAAATTCATTTGAATCAAACTATAAAAAAAATACTAAGACCTATATGTATATATAATATTGTATTTTACTAATCAATCTGTAAACTTGAACTCATTTGAACAAATGTATGTTGAAAAATACATCAACTTACAACATCAAATTATTTCCCATTCAAAAAATAATAATAAGCCATAGAATCATTATAAAAATGCATGTCATGGTCGAATATAGGGCAGGTTGGTCAGGTTGGAGGTGTGAGGAAAAGATGGATTTGAGACACCTCTGACTGTCCACACTTTTCTACAGAAAGCAAGGACAGTCATGGTGGGAATGATACAATTCCTTCTTGAAGTTTATGAATCATGGAATGGGGAATTTAATACATTTCCAAATCAATGTAATGTATTATTGTGAAGTTTTTAATAGAGATTAGTATTGAAGTGCAGTTTTTGTAGACCATTCTTGTGAACATACACGTTTTTGTCTGTTTTGGAGTAATTATATTTATGTGAATGGATTAAATATGGGTTAAAACCTATTTGTAATTGAATCATGATGAAATACCTTTAATTTGAACCTATTTATAGGTCTATTAATGAGATATAAAGGAAGATCTAAATGTTTTTTATAAAACTATTTAGAAACCCTTCATTACTGGGTTTGTTACAAAAGTTTGGTAATATCTCTGATGTAAACCAATAAAAATTCATGGTTCTTGATTCACTTTAAAGAATACTCAATTCCCAAAAATATTCAATTGTTTTTTACTTGAATGGTTAATTATTTTTTAAGAAACTCGATGCCCTAGCAGCATAGAGCATTAATTTTATGAGTTTTTTTTACAGTTTAAGATGGTGTCGGTGTGAAGGGCATAACACAAAAGTTACCCATTAGATTGTTCTCATCATTTGATATGGTTTCAAAGGAATATTTTTTAACACCTTTACCAAAATGATTTTCAAGTAGAGTCCTCAATCAGAAGTTGTGAATAACAGAATATCGGTTATCTAAAATGTCAATAACAGTCACTGTCATAGCAGAATTTGTTAATGTGAGATTTACATGAATTGAAGTCTTGTTTAATGGATCAAATGATTTTTTGTACCTTCAAAGGAATGTTGATAAGTGAAGGGTTCTGAGGTTATGAAGAACATGTAGAGAGTAGTGGGGAAACAGTCTCACTAGTATACACTATCAATGGAGGACAACTTAGGTAGTACCAATCACAAGCCATTGATGATATCCCTAACATTGGTATACAAAATTATTGTTGATCCCACTTGGGATGATTAATGACTTTATTGTGTTTGATGTATGAATGCATCTTTAGTTGAGATTGTTTGAATGGTAACTTGTAAGGACAGTAAGTTGATTTGAGGACAGTAAACTTTCTATGTGTAGTGATTTCCAAGGTTGTGTCTTAAAGTACAAAGATATTTATGTACACTTTAGAAGATATGAATGTTGAACAAGCCTTTTTTAATGTATTGGTGTGTAGGTATGAAGGAAAGGACTAGATGCTGAGAAATTGTGGTGGATCATTGCAAGGTAAAGGATAAGGATTTGGGTGAGTGTTTTATAGTCCAACAGACTTGTGGCCTAAATATTTGTATTGACCTCTACATTGTAAATATGGTTTGAACCACATGAATGAATAGTGTTAAAAGATAAGGAAATGATGATTAAGGATGTTGTTTGAAGTTGAAAAAATGTTGTGTTTGAATCAAGAGATTGATTAAACTAAGGTAAGAAGTCATTTGGATGGTGAATTTGGTATGAACCTTGAAAATTTCTTGAATGAATGTTGGATTGATGGACTATAGGATGTTGTCTTATGGAATATAAGCCATCTTGCAGATGGAAAATAAGAGAGGTTTGTTTATTAGTGTCATTTAATGGATTGGAAAAGAGTCTTAATACAGTAATTAGCCTCTCCCATTGAGAATCACTTTGATCTTGCATCTGAAGATCATTTGATTCATCACATCCTACAAATGGCGACTATAAATGACACCATATGACTACAAATAGAGACTATAAATGTGTGGGAGAGTAAAATATATGTGTGTGTGTGTGTGTGTGTATGACATCAATCTATGTGAAATATTTAGGATCAACATCCTAATGTATGTTAGGTTGTTGTAATTACTTTGTACTCTTCCTATGTTTAAGGCATAAGACACTATAAATTTTAACTCAAGCTACTTTTCTCTATTGAAAGAAAATGTGTTTTTCTCGATAGATTAAATGAAACTATAATATATCAGCTCCTCTAAGTTGTAATGGAACTAGCACATTCTAAGTGAGCAACCAAATAGTAATTTGCCTATGTTTTAGGGTTTTGTATTGGTACATTAACTGTGATCTGGCACTACTATGGAAATTTCACGACATAATTTATCAAGACATATTCTGTATTTAATGTAAATGAACTACATATGTTTCTCTCCCATGTGTGGAAAATTGAAAAAATAATCCCTAAAAATGTCATGCAGAGTTGATAATAGTAAAGAATTATGGTAAGAAGGATGTATCCACAAGTGAAAAGTTTAGAACAATAAAATGAAAGGTAAGTTTAATATGACCTGGATAAACCCAAAATGGGAGAAAAATATACAAGGGTGAAGCATTGTTCCTCCTTAAGACATTATCTCATAAGTTGTTATAATTGTTTCTTGCCTTCAAATTGGTGTCGTATGGATCCCTAGTGCTTCCGGTCTCTGCTCTGCGCAATAAAACTAGATGCCCTAGTCCTTCTGGTCTCCACTCTATGGAACAAAACTAGATGCCCTAGTCCTTCGATTCTCTACTCTGTGCAATAATAAAATGAAACACAATGAAAATGCCCTTTTTTAAGTTATATGCCCGTGTTCGTCGTAATTCTGATGAACACGGGCATGGATTAAAAAAAATCAAAACTATCCTTCAATAAACCAACCAAGCAAAACCATTTTAATGGTTTGTGGGAAATTTTGGTCAATTTTTTGGGTCAAATGTACTAGTGAAGGTTGGTAACCAAGGAAAGTCAAACACCGAGTGAAGATAGTCATCGAAGTCACCGAGCACAGAACATAGTTTGAATAGAGATTTGATTCAAGGATCAGAATGAATTAATGCAAAGGCACATGGATCTAGAAGATGCTAAGGACAAAGGTGAAGTTTTTTACAAGATCTACAATCATGAAAAGTCAAGTTCAAAATCTCAGATGTAGATTAAGTGGCAAAAATAAAGTCGTGAGTTCCAAGAAAAGTGCAAGTCACGAGGAAAGGTTAATTGCCTAACTGAGTTGCAAATACATTGTATCAATTCATTTGAGATGATCTGGCGGTTGAGCGCAATTGAAAAGAAACCTAATAAATAGGATTAAGAGGCAAAACAAAGGCCTATATATTGATGAGTCTGCATGTTTATACAAAGATGCTAGCAAAGTGAATAGTTGAAGAGCTACTGAGTAGAGTAGTGAAAGAGTTGGAACCAGTCCAGAGGAGAGACAAATGAGTTATTGATGCCACTAAGTACTAGAGAGAGAATAAGGGATTTGATAAATCATTAATAGTTGTAGAGTCATAGGTCAAATTAGTACACTATTTCTTACTAATATTTGTAACAGAAAATTTCTTAATCGAGTGGACCTAACAAGTCCTTTTATAAATCCTTGTGAAAGGTAACATTCTTGGATGAATTTTTAAGCCCTCTAACCAAGCCACTCCTAATAGGGTGAAGATATTGATAGGTCTAAGGTAAATCCCCTAACAGGGTCACATCTAGCAAATGTGTATCGTAATCTTTAACCAGATTGGATATTAACCATGCATACTTCAGAAGAGTATTTCTTTTTGTGGGTGAAAATTCCCACGAAGGTTTTTCCCTAATTGGTTTTCCTCATTAAATTTAGTGTTACATGTGATGCTTGATAATTATGAATGTTATTTTCTTATGTTATATGTTTTTTATCAAGTTTGTGAATTTTTTACAAGTTTCGGTTGTTATTATTATTTGAATCCCTGAGTTGAATTAGAGGTTTAGTTTTAAAGTGTTAAGTTTAAATATTTTTTGATTCACCCCCTCTCAGTAAACCATCATTGGTAGGGTAAACCAATAATTGGTATCAGAGCTAGTGCTCTGGGAAGATAATTTTGAAGGTACTTGAGTTAAAGATTTGAAGATGTATAAGAGGGAAGCACCGAAGTTGAATAGGAACACATATTCTACATGGTAGAATAGAATGAGGCTTCACATATATAAAAGGTACTTCCCTATAGCTTTTATATCTCTATCTATTGTTATGCATGACCTTGAAGCTCATTAAGGAAGGCATCAGAAACTTCCAAAATCATAACTTGAAGGTCTCTTGATGACCACTTTGTGCTAAAATAGGTATCAAAGGACCTCAAGCTATGATTTTGAAAGTGCTAACAGTATTCCCAATAAAAACACCTTCATAATATCCTTACTACCATAACCACTCCATCAGGTCAAAAGGTTTTGTAGAATTAATCCATCTCCCTTTTATAACCTTTCTTTATGATTTATCTTTAATATGCCCCTGTGAGTCAGAAGGTTTCACAATAATAACAAATGTGTCCCTTATATAACTCATCTATGTGTGCATAACTCTCATCATGTCGAGCTCAACCCTCGTTGAAGCCCAATTGATTCCTCATAGTGAAAAGTATACACACATACCTATATCTACACATGACACACATATTGTTAGTACAAAAACATTTACTTTAGTTCATTAATCTTTTCTTTTCATATCTCAGGATGTATAGTAGGCAAAAATAAGGGCATGTTATGAAATATTTCATTACTCAGTTATGAAAATTGACTCCCCTCCTTTCAATTATTTTGTAGGTGCACTTCAAGGATGCGGGATTTGGGCTCTCCTTCAACACAACAGTCCTTCATTATCAGGTAATAGAGGATTTCATCCCTACTCTTATTCTTTTCTTTTGTTCACTCTGGAATATCTTTCAGTTTGATTTTCAAAGTAACCACTTCTTGCGTGGAATATTTTTTGTATGCATTTTACTTCCTTTTCATTAATTGAACAAAATGACTTCAAAGTTGTAATAAAAATTCAGTTTGATTTGTAGATCTTGTTTTATTTAAAAGAAAAATGAATTCTTGTTACCTTTGCACTGTGATCACTGCTTTGAAGATTAGGACAACAAGCTACATATTTCCATAAAGTTTTTCTTTGAAGCTAAAACTAAATCAACAACTTAAAACTGAACTGTATCTTGACATATACATATAATTAGACAAATTAAATGAAAATGAACTCTTTTTCACTTAGGATAATCAGAGCTAACGGCTCTACCAATTAGAGAAATGTAGTGAAAATTGGGAACATTTTTGGTGACCTCTTAGGGGTGTTTTCCTGCTAAACAGATTGGACCAGTTTCCTTTTGTAATCTATTGGGCACAATCTTATTAAAACCTGAAAATTGAAACCTTCTTCAAACCAAAATTGAAAACAAAAAGCTGAAACTGAAACAAAACCTTGAAGAGGATGTAATTTGATGAACTGTATCAACATTGTTTGTTGTGAACATTTATGACATGAAACAACAAGCCTCTTAGCTCATGTTTCCTGTGATATGCCTTCTCTTCAGGCAATATGATACCTTTGACCAACTTAGCTTCCTTCCACTAACACACAACTGAAAACTAAAAATAAATACTGCATTTATGATATCTCCATTCGGGGACTATGTATTGTCCATAATAACTCATTATTATGAAGAATACCTACTTGTTTGATTGAGATATGATAGGGGTAGCACTACTAACTATAAACCAACTAACCAAAACTAAAAGCTACCTTATTTTACTGTCATAATCACATTAATGAATTATGCATTATTTATAACAATGAGCCTTGAGGGGTTATTTATTATGTATGATGTATGCTTCTTTGATTTGATCATGACAAAAACAAAAGTACTAACTGCAACTAATTAAAAGAAAACTATCTATGTGTTGAAGCACTTATTTTTGAAATGAAAATACCTCAAAAGAAGTGCTTGAGGTGAATCCCATTGACTAAGATAGAAAATTATTCTCCTTCCATATTTGATAGCTGAAAAGCGTTATGCGCTTTGCATCCTGAAATCACAAATGAGTCACTCCAAATGACATCAAATTTGGTGTGTTTTCTGGTCCTACTCTTTATCTCATCCCATTTGAGCACTAAATTACCTTCATTAAATACTCTTGGGACAAATTTTATGCCAAATGTCTTCTTCATCTAATCATGATGCTTCTCCAAATCAGAAAATGCTTGTTTTTTTGATTTCATCAAGTTCAAATAACTTTTCCAATCTAACCTGCATTGGCTCCTCTTCTAACAACTGCAATTCTTTGATGAAACTTAAAGTTGGCAATTCAACTGAAACTAGAAGTCTAGCTTCCATGCCATAAAAAAGAGTGAATGGTGAATTACTTGTTGAATGCTTTGGGGTAATTTTGTCACCCCAAAAAGCTATCTTGATCTTGTTGTTCCAAGCTTGTTGATTATCTTCAATAGTCGTCTTAATGATGCGAATCATATTTTTGTTGGTTAATTTAGCTTTTCCATTACCCTGTGGGTAATAATTGGACAAGGTTATAATATATTTTTTTATTCACAACCCATTTTGTTACTCTTGTGCCTAAAAAGACCAATGCATTATCTAAAATAATAGAATCAAGTACACCAAAATGTGCAACCATATCTTCATAGAAGTTCAAAACTAAATTCTCATTTGCCTCCTTTAATGTCATAGCTTTAGTCCATTTCATAAAATAATCAATGGCTATAAGTATAAACTTGTGTCCTAAACTGGAAGTTGGATTTATTGGACCGATAAAATCAAGTCCCCACTTCATAAATGGTTGTTCAATCTAAATAGTTTGTAAGGATAAAGCTTCTAAACGCTGCTTATCAGAAAAAAATGAATATTTTTTATAGCTTCTCACCCATACAAATGCATCTTTATACATGATAGGCCAATAATAACCAGCTCTTTGAATTTTTAATGTTGTTTTCCTAGGAGAAAAATGACCACCTACTAGTCCATTATGAAACTCTCCTAGAATCTTATCAGTATGATCTATCTCAAAACATCTCAAAAGTACACCATTGTAATCTCTTCTACGTAGAACATCATTCATAATGACAAAAGGAATAGATTGAAGTCTAAAATAACTTCTCTTAGCATAGTTTAATCTTGGAGGGCACTCACCAGTGTGCAAGTAATGCCTTATTTGATGAGTCTAGCTTGTTGTGTTGAATGATGCAACATTCTGATTGGCAAGTGCAATGTTATTTCCATCCTGATGATTGTCCTCTTTTCTAGTATCAAACTTGTCACACATACCTTTGCCTCTTAAAAGCTTGGTTGTCTTAATTTAGATGCCATACTCTATTTCTTTTGTTACCCAACCAACCCTCTTATCATTGAGGTCCTTGTTTAATAAGAATTCTTTAACGCTTGCATGAGAAACCATAAGATGAATTATGTTTCTTGCAATCAATGGCTTAAACTTCTTAAGGCTCATTATGAAAACAAGAACATGTTTCTCAATAAAACTATACTGTTGTTCATAGCCTTCTAATCCTTGACTAAAAAATGAAACATGTTGCTCTTGGCCTTTTAAATTCTATTGTACCAGCATTGTTGAAATGGAATCATCAGCCCCAAATTCATATAAGAAAAAATATTTATCAAAATTGGGGTTGACTAATGTAAGGGCACTTGCAATTGCCTCCTTTATCTCTTCAAAAACCTTGCTTAACTTCCCTAGTCCAAGAAACACTTGAATTCTTTTTCAACATTGTCATCATTGGTTTCAAGATAGCTACAACATTGGGAATAAATCTTATAAGGAAGTTAATCCTTCCAAGAAATCTTTCCAAACCTTTCTTATGGGTAGGCAATGGTAATGTCAGTATGCCATTGATTATTTCAAGGTCTATGGTAACCTCAACATACAATGACCACTATTTGTTCTATATATTACCTATGACCTTTGTATAAAATTAAATAAATGGATGTTGCACATTAAATGTAGGATTTTTTAATCCCAAGGTGCCACTAGTGCAATTGTTCCCAGACCAAGTGGTGCCACCTCGACACCTAGCTCCTTGCTACGCAGACACCTGAAAATTGAGGCAGTGACACGTGTCAGAATCAGATTCACCAGAGTAGCAAACAGTGAGTGTACTAAGGGCTGATATCATCACCACATCAAATCTACTTGACACACAGTTAGTGCCACCTCATCTACCTAGTCTTTTTTGTGACCCATGTAGTTTCATTATCTTAAAATTGATGACTGTCTAGTCATCAAATCTGGGAAAATTGGCTATTTGGAGATAAATTTCTGGTCATGAAATTTAATTGATTATTTTTTTGACATTGGAATAGGGTTTACATTTTTATTCTTCACCATTTGATTTTTTGATTTTGCAATTCAACTTCAGAGGCTCATATATTGGTCATTTTAAGTCCTTTTTTCGAGAATTTCTTTTTGATTTGGGGTAGAATTCCCTTAACTTTTCAGTGGTTGTATTATTTTCTAATTTTGGTGGTTAAATTGATCAGGAATTGCAATTTTTCATGACTATACCTATCTAATCCTATTTTTTTGTAAATTTGGGGGCTTTGTTAAGGAACATACATTAACATTATAAAGTGTTGTTTTGTTTGAAAGTGCATGATTTTTGGTCTACTTTCCAAATTTTCTATTAGATTGAAATGATTTGGAGTGAACATATAAATTTCAGCATTTGGTCCTTTTTGGGCCTATTTTTAGAACTTGTTATACTTGGATCTCAATTTTCTATTTTGCATCAGTGATTTGAAGAGGTAATCTATTGTTCTATTATAGTCTTTGGTTGTATCATGGATTTGTCAAAAGTTTCACTCTTAACTCCATATAATTATCATGAATGGAAAAATGATATGTATACTTTGTTGTTACATGCAGGATTACATAGAATCACTTTTGGTCAGGACCTAGAACCCACCATAGGTGTTGTAGAAAGGAGAAAATTATTTGACCGAATGGATAAAGATCTTGGCACTCTCAAATCTCTCTTGATTTGTTGTATCATATTTCATCTTGCACATATCCTCATGATGTTTGGACTACCATGGAGGGAATTTTTGGTAAGCTAGATAGAATGAGAAAATTCATATTGGAGAATAATATAATTAGTCTAAATCCTAGTGATTTTGACATTATTCAAGACTTTTTCTCTAAGTTCAATTCTATTAGATTGGAACTTTATAATTGTCTAATCACTAAAGAGGATGAACAATTAATTTTATCTATTCTTTCTAAGCTAGGTCTTGAATATTCAAATTTTGTTTCTACATTCTATGCTACTATGGATGCTCATGGTAGTGCATACAAAATGCCTTATCTTGATTAATTTGTAGCTAAACTTACAAAGAAACAAGAAAATTTGACACACATGGGTCAATTTAAGCCTTACAATCCTCATGCACTTCTTGCAAATGAATCCACTCCAAAGGCTTCCAATGACAAAGGAAATAAGCAACATAAGGATCCTAAGCATCATGAGAAACTTTTGATGATTCTCCTTCATAGCATACTCTTGAGATGAAGACCTCTTCTAGAGAGGAATCATATAGAAGGAAGAAGGTGAAATGTGCATATTGTAAAAAGAAAGGACATGATGTGCATAAATTTTTCAATAAGAAGATTGATGATCTCACTCACATTCTTCAAAAGAACAATATTAAGTTTCCCTCACCAGTGTCTCCTCCTCCTTCTACATATTTGGCAGCTTCTCTATCTAGATCATCAAGCATGAATAAATGGAAAGGTCAATAACTCAAGACTTCCACACATCTTGATCAAGGAAAATAGCTTCTTTATTCAAGTGCTTCACATCATATTCTATCTTCTATGGATATTTTCTCTTCTATTAAGCCTTGTAATTCTCCACATATATTGATGGGTAAAAAAACATATATGAAGGTTTGTGGGAAAGGTTCTATTGATATGGGAGAGGGGGAATTTAGTGATGTTCTTTATGTACCATCCTTGGCCACTAATCTCCTTTCTATTTATTAAATTCCTCATGGGGAACAAGTTAAAATTATTGAGTTCACTCCTGGTTCTGTCTACATTAGGGACATGGAGATAGAGATAACATATATATGAGAGTTTTTGATCATGCATCACACATGTATTCCTTTTCACATTTTATTTTTGTTGATGATGATGATGTTCTTGATGTACCCACCCTTCTACCAAGGCTGAATTATATATGTGAGGAGATGTTTGGACACTTGAATCATTGTGTTCTTGATTAAAGTGTTAAGATTCCTACTCCTCCACCTCCTTCTTGTTTGGACTTGATTTCTACTAATTAGCAAGATGAGCATATTGCTTCAGATCTTGCAATGTGGGATGCTTACTTATATGACATTTTAGATATGTTTTTTGAGGCTCATATTGCAGATTTGGGAGACATACTTGAGGGGGTTTCTCTTCTCTTTGATGATAGTTTCATCATAGTTGGAGTTGGAGATTATTCTTCACCTATTGTGGAGATTGGCATTCATGATTCTTCTCCTTCTTCACATGCTTTTTCATATTTTTTGGTTCAGTTTGATCATGCTTATTTGATGGATTCTTTGAACTTAGAGATACCTTTTTAGTATTTAGAGATGCATACTTGGGGACTTCCTTTCTCATTCTTCCATTTTGACATGGATTGGCTTCTTCATTATATGATGTATTTGTTTCTTCCTAAGGGGAGGCGTGTTGCTTGTAGGTTGTTAGCACTTATCAAAATTTTGCAAGGTACCAAGCTTTCTTTCCATGTCTCTACAATTGTTCCTGGTCTCTGGCCTAAAACCCCAAATCTTGTTGAGTCATTTTTGTGATAAAAACCTAAAATCCTCAAGGCTCATTATAATTTGAAGTTACTTTTTGTAATTTAAGTCTATAAGTCTTAAGTCATGTGTCTTGTCTCTGCGAGGCCTTTTTATTTCCCTAAGTCGTGTTGCCTAGCGGGGTCACTTTAATATTCTATGTCTCTCCTAAGTCTCGGCATGCTTTATATTTTACTATGCTTGGCCAAAGAATATTCTCTTTTATCTAGAAACTTGGTACAACCTTAATCTCTTAATCTCCAAACAGGAAGGAATATACTTTTCAGATTGCAAGATCATGCGTTGTCTGTTGATCTTATTTTAATCGTAGGGTTGGCGCTAGATCGCTAGATCAAAGTCAAGGTAAAGATTTTATTCAGAGATTTAGCTAGGACCGTGGATGAATTTTTGATCCTATGGCATGCAAGTAATCTCCAAGTAAACTCTGGGTCAAGGTTTTCTTTCAGCGAATTACAGATAGCATTATCTCTGAATCTTCATATTTGATCAAAGTCAAGCTGAGGTAACTCAAAGTTAAGTGGAGTTTGCAGAGATTGGATCTAGACCATTGATAGGGATAATGATCTATAGAAAACACTAAATCACCAAATAAAAGTCAAAGTATTGCTTTCTTTTAGAGATCTTGCAAGGACCGTTGATGTTTTTCAGATCGTGTGGTGTGCACTAGATCTCCAGATGTGACTAGAGTTAAGTAATGTATTTAGCGACTTGGAGATAAAGGGAATTGAGATAATCATAGTTAAAGGAAAGTTAAGAGGCAAAGTATGGTTGTGAGTTTGATATGATAGTCAACACTAAGCTTCAAACACAAAGATGAAGGTAGTTAACCATTAATTCATTGCACCCATGTGACACTTGGCATGATATGATCGTAGGGTCCCATGTTTTTAAAGAAGTTAAAGAGGAAAAATGTTTGTTAATATCTTGTGGCTATCCCTTTTCCTTAGGAAAAAGATGAATGATAGTTAGTGTTCAAGGCATTGCGCCTGGTTGCCATGTTTCCTTGGCGGGGCCAGAACAGTGACAAGGTAATGAACTTAAAGTTCGATCAAGTTTCTTTTCATCCAGCAGTGGGTGCTTGACCTTAACCTCAAGATGTGGTGATGATATTTTTCAAGGCATTATGTCACCATGATGCATGGTAGTTGGCAAATTTGGGGCCCATTTGAAGTCAATTAACTAATGGTTAAGTCTCAGAAGATCTTACAGCGAGCGTAAAGCCTTGAAGCAGAGATGCAATCAGATTAATCATCAAGGCATTATGCCCTTGCACCACATGTCCCAATGGCTCTGGTTCAGCATTGAGAGTAAAGTAAAAGGAATTCATGTTAAATTTGATCATATGGCTAGCGAATTGCCTCAAACATAAAGATGAAGGTTGTTAGTCATTAAGGCATTGCAGATGTATGACACGTGTCCTTAATGAGTTTGTGGGACCTGCAGTTACAAAGCCAGGAGTAAATTTAATGTGTAATCAAGTTTGTGTTAATCTAATGGTGGGTGTAAAGCCTTAAAGCTCAAATTATTGTCAGATAGTGTTCAAGGCATTGCGCTTGTGCGACACCTGGAAGAATCTGATCTAAAGTGCCTGGGTAACTTAGAGGATCTACAACCATATTTTAAAAAATAGAAAAAGTTTCAAATATGGGATGTTGATGCTAATTTATTTTTTGGTTGTGACCATTTTAACCACTTTTCAAATTTTCATTTTTGTTTCTCACGATTTTTAAGCAATAAAATGTGTCGTCTTATCATAGAGCATTTAATGAAATAATTTTATTTTCTAAGTTTGATCTGAACAGCTGTTGGATGTTGTATGAAGAAGAGTTTGATGATTATGAATGCATTTATGAAGAGATTATCTCTTTAGGGTTTATGATTGATTTGTTTATTAGTTTAAACCTTTATAGGTTTCTAAGTGTCTTTTCCAGAATTGTATAGGTGCAGATCATATATGTTTTTGAGTATCCTAAGCTTCTCGAGAGAAGATAGTTGGATTTCTATAGTTCTAAAAAGGAAAATTATTCCTGAGATAATTAATGCAGACTAAACATTCCATCTATTTTTCTTTTGATAGGGCTATATTCTACAGTTTCCTAGGTGGATGGAGGCTAGATCTAATTTCTCAATAGACTGGATCATATGAATGTTTCAACTTTCTAATGACAGAGTTGCTTGGTTGTTAAGATGAATTAAATTCTTCTGTCATGTAGTGTTAATTAGTCGGGCCTAACCCTAAATGATCTAAAGCTTGTTGCAGTCCTTGGCCTATAAAAGGACTTCCAAGATCATTTAGTAGGGGCTGGAAAATTTTTGGGCAAGTGACATAAGGCATAGAATTGTTTATTGTTTCTAGTGAGTATAGTAGATGTATATCTAGAGAGTATTATCATAGAATAGAAAGTTGCAGGTCTTTTGCATTTATTAAAGTTGCATGTGTTTTGAAGCATTTTGGAATTGAAATTGGATTCTTTGTACTTAATACAGTATTTCAGATTTAAGTCTCTCATGTTGGAAATGAGTTGAGTAACTAAGAGGGGAGGGCTGAATCAGTTACTACAAAAACAAATCCAAGTCCCTTAGATGTCTTTAAACAAATTAGTCACTATCGCTCAGTTAACACATATATTCTACTATCACTCGGTTAACATAGCAAATCTTAGGACATTAACTATGATTATCTTTAGTAATTAATTGCATAAACATAAACCATAAAGCAAATGAAATGTACATAGATAACACCAAGATTTAATGTGGAAACCCAATATGGGAAAAACCACCAATTGCAACTAGTCACTGTTTTTCACTCTTCTGAAGTGAGCCATGTTAGGATCCAACCCTGTTAAAGGTTACAATAACACACTACTAGGTGTGACCCTGTTAGAAATGTCACCTTGTGAGAGGATTTACAAAAGATTGTTAAGTCTACTTTATTAAGATATTTTGATCACTAATACAATTTTTAGAAAGTAACAATGGATTGACCTGTTTTGATAAGCAACTGTCTTTGCTGATTTAGATCTCTGTTCTAGTTTATAAGACTTGATCCTCATAGATCATATATTTTGTTGCAGTTCTCTATGTTCTGTCCTTAATCAGAATCCCATCTAATTTTGCCTTCACTCTTCATATCACTTATACACATTGTCTCAATATTCAATCCTAACTTGACCTTATATATATATATATATATATGATAAGCCTTGTCAAGTCGGCCTTAATATCTTCCAAATAAATAATAAAACTCATGTTTGTCAGCTGCACATAACCAATAATCCATAAAATATAAACTATTGTTAGTCGGCTGACACTAACTATTTAACTCGGTCAACACTGAAATCCTTCAACGCCCAGCCAACACTGTAATGCCCGAGTGAACTCGTTTAGAACTAAAAATAACTTTGGTCCTCTTCAATGCCCAAGAGTACTTGGCATGAACTGAATTTTCTTAGATAGGATTAGACATTTGTGTAAACATCACTATACTTGTGTAAACATCAATGACAATACATAATTGAATAATTGTCATCAACAATCTCCCTCTTTGGCATTGATGGCAATACAACATGTCATAATACAAAGAATTATAGAGCATTAGACATAAAAATGAAATTTTTATTAATGTCCTTAGCTTCATTTTGATTCTTATCTAATTTTACTAATGTATTTAGCTTCATTATGATTCTCATCAAATTTTATTAATGTCTTTAGCTTCATTTTGATTCTCATCCAAAAACTCCCTCAATCACTGAAATACAGATTTCTCCCTTTCTGATAAAGTTCTCCCTCTGTCATCAATCTCTCCATCAGTAATATTTATGGCATATAGTAATCTCTTTCTCTATCACTAATCATTATGACATACTGCAATCTCTCCCTCTTTGACAACCAATGCCAAAGACACCAACTGACATATCCAATGAAGTTGTAATGTACCTGTCTGTACTGATTCATATGCAATAAGCTCTAAATACCTACATCATGTTAAGTCTATTATGTAGCTCAGTTGATGCATCACTAAACTATGTTTTAGTGAGCCTCAGTTAGGGGAATTACCCCCAACTTTCCTCTAAGATACAAAAATGCATCCTTAGGTAATGGTTTTGTGAATATGTTTGCAATTTGTTCTTTAGTATTCACATATTCCAATCTTACTTCCTTTGAATCATCATCCTTGGACAACTTATGTCCAGTAGGCATAGGTGTTCCAATTGGTCTGGAGTCTTCCATCCCAAATTTCTTTAGTATCTCTTTGATGTATTTAGACTGGGTAATGTAGATACCATCCTTCATTTGATAAACTTGTAATCCAACAAAGAATTTGATTTCACCAAACATAAACATTTCAAATTCCTTACGCATAGTTTCTGAGAATGCTTTGCATAAGTCATCACATCCAGTAAACAATATATCATCAACAAATATTTCTTCTAATAATATCTTGTTCTAAGGTCCTTCTTTGATATACAAGCTACTATTGTCATTAGTTCTTTGAAATCCAATTCTTATCAAGTAACCATGCAGTCTTACATACTAGGCTCTAGGAGCTTGCTTCAAACCATACAATTCTTTGTGTAATTTTCAAACCATATTCCTTTTGTTAGGATCTACAAAACCTTCAAGTTTCTCAATATAGACTTCTTCTTCAATAATTCCATTCAGGAATGCAGATTTTACATCCATTTGATATACCTTGTATCCTTTGTGTGCAACATATGCCAGAAGAGTTCTGACTCCTTCAAGTCTTGCAACATGAGAAAAAATTTCTCCGTAATCAATAGCCTCTTCCTGAGCATATCCTTTACATACTAATCGTGCATTATTTCTGGAAAATTCTCCTTTTTCATTCATCTTGTTTCTAAAAACCCACTTAGTGCCAATCACATTCTTATCTTTTGGTCTAGGTACAAGAGTCCAGGTTTTGTTCTTTTCTATCTGCTCAATCTCTTCATTCATTGCTTCAATCTAACTTTCATCATTCAATGAATCTTTAATATTTCTAGGTTTAATTTCACTAATCAAACATGTACCTTTAATTTTTTTCTTTTTCATTACACCTTTTGTCTGATCTCCAATTATTTTTTCAGGTGCATGATGCCTTCTAACATATTTTTCAAATACAGGATCCTTCCTTCTTGATTTTGGGCTTGTTCCACTTGTTTCACCATGCTCAAAAGTTTTGTTTTGTTCTTCTGTATAATACTTGGGTTCCATTGTCTGAGACTCAAGCACCTCTGTCTGAGACTTGGGTGCCTATGTTTGTGACTTGATTCCCTCTATCTGTGACTCAGTCTCTTCATTTTGTGACTTGATTTCCTCTACCAGCAGCTTGGGTTGCACAGGTTGCAACTTAGGTTGAACTATTTGAGTTTGTGTAGATGAATTCAATGGTTGACAAGGATGTTGTCCAATCACCATTTCTTGTGTCTTAGATACAGTATCAGGTTCATAATATACAATTTTTTTGTAATCCTGAGGCTCTTTACTGCTTTGTTCTTCACCTCTTTCTGCAAACTCATTAATCCTTCCATGCACACTTTCTATGACTTTATGAGTAGAAATATTCAAACATTTATATGCTTTTCTTTAACAGGAGTAGCCTAGGAATATACCTTCATCACATTTTACTTCAAATTTTCCATTTCTTGCTTCCTTCAAGATGTAACATTTACCTCCAAATACTTTGAAATAATGAATATTAGGTTTATATCCATACCATAATTCAAAAGGTGTCTTCTCAGTACCTTTCTTCAGTTGAATCTAGTTCAAGGTGTGAATTGCAGTGTTGATGGCTTCCTTCCAGTATTTGGTAGCAACATTATTTTCAATCATCAAGGTTCTAGCACAATCCATAATGGATCTGTTCCTTCTTCTGCTATACCATTATGTTGTGGAGTACCTTGGGCAGATACTTGTCTTTTAATTCCTCTTTCATTGTAGAATTCATTAAATTCATTAGAAATGGATTCTCCTCCTCTGTCAGATCTTAAGCATTTGTATTTCTTTCCTATTTATTTTTCAACTTTGGCTAGGTACCATTTGAATTTCTAAAAGGCTTCTGATTTCTCTTTAAGAAATATAACAGTTATCATTCTGGAATGATTGTCAACAAATAGAATGAAATACTTCTCACCTGTGTAACTTGTTGTTCCAATTGGTCCACATAAATCAATATGTACCAATTCCAAAAATTGTTTTGTATTGTAATTCTTTCTCTTGAAGCTAGTTTTTCCCATCTTCCCAATTTGACATTGTTTGCATATTGCTAGTTCAAGTTTCTTCAGAATAGGAATTCCTCTTAATATTTTGTTTGTGCTTATATTAACCAGGTTATCAAATTTCAATGACAACTTTTTATGCCATAACCAGCTTTCTTCTACTTGTGTAATAAAATATGAACTTTCATTGAGATCAAGATAAAATAGATTACCTTTTGTTTGTCTGCCAGCTCCAACTAGGTTTCCCTTACCATCCAAGAGCTTGGCCTTACCATTCATGAATTGTACCTTGAAACCAATGTTATTCAATTATGCCACACTTAGTAGATTGTGCCTTATTTCTTCAACCCAATAAGCATTATCACATTTGATTCCTTTTGTTAAAGAAATACAACCTTTAGCTTTCATATAGCATGGTTCATCATTCCCAAAAGTGACACTTCCACCATCATAGTGCTCAAGATGTTCAAGTTTGGTTTTATCACCAGTCATGTGGTGAGAACAACCACTATCAATTATCCAAGTGTCATTCTTGCTAATATGAGAATATAGTGTTGTCTTTTCATTATCTTCATTATCTGACCCATAATTAATAGCAATATAAACCATTTTATCTTCATCTTCATCACTATCAGAATCTTTAGCAATGTAACAAGATTTCTTACCTTTGTCTTAGTAGCTTTTGTAATCTTTCATGCCTTTATACTTGTTGAACTTTTTTCTCACCTTTGTCTTCCTTGTTTGGACACTTAGTAGCAATGTGACCAACCTCATCACATGAAAAGAAAATTAATGGTATTCTTCCTTTGTACTATCCTTTTCCTTTTGCAGCTCTCCTTGCAAGTAATGCTTCAATGATGTCTAGATCTTCATCACCAGGTTCATTATCACTGTTACTGTCAATCTATTTTCCTTTCATATTTCCAAGGTTCAATTTAGCTTTGAATGCAGACTCAAGATTTTTAAGATTAGGAGAGTAATTTTCAAAGTTATCCAACTCAAAATTTGTGAGTCTTCCAACCAATCCATCTAGATTTATACCATTTCTGCATCTCATTTCTTGAATAGATGAAACTCTAATTGCATAGATAGGAAGCAAAGTTCTCAATACCTTACTAACCACTGTTGTGTCTTCAATTAATCCACCGATAGATTTGATGGCGCTGGCACTTTTCTTGATTCTTTCACTGTATTTTGTAATGTCCTCTCCTTCTTTCATTTTGATCTGATCAAATTGACCTTGGAGACTTTTTTCTTTGGATCTCTTTACATTGACATCTCCTCCACGAATATCATGCAGTTTTTTCCACATATCAAAGGCAGTAGGGTAGTCCTTGAATTCATCAAATTCAGAATAGTTGAGAGTAGAGGCTATATCAATCATCATTATGTTATGATGCTTCATGTCTATCATTTGATCCACAGTCAAAGGTCTCGGTGCTTCCACATAACTATGGTCCAAGAATTGCAAACCAGTATCTCCAATGGTAGATAGATATAGTCTCATCAAATCTTGCCATGCAACAAAATTGTCTATGTTAATCTTCGTGATCTCCCTTCTGTAGGACATCTCTGATCTTTATCTTAGGCCTTTAAACCTTCCTTGTACACACTTGCAGCTCTGATACCAATTGTTGGAAATGAGTTGAGTAACTAAGAGGGGAGGGATGAATCAATTACTACAAAAACAAATCCAAGTCCCTTAGATATCTTTAAAAAAATTAGTCATTGTCGCTTGGTTAACACAGATATTCTACTGTCACTTGGTTAACATAGAAAATCTTAAGATATTAACCATGATTATCTTTAGTAATTAATTGTAGAAACATAAACCATAAAGCAAATGAAATGTACATAGATAACACCAAGATTTAATGTGGAAACCCAATATGGGAAAAACCACCAATTGCAACTAGTCACTATTTTTCACTCTTCTGAAGTGAGCCCTGTTAGGAGCAAACCCTGTTAAAGGTTACAATAACACATTGTTAGGTGTGACACTGTTAGAGGATTTAATTACCCTGTAAGGAGTGGCCTTGTGAGAGGTCTTCAAACACTTCAATGATCAGACCAATTGACTATCCTGAATGGGTTTCTAACATTGTACCAGTGGGTAAACCTGTTGGGGGCATCCACATCTGCACTGATTTCAGAGACCTCAACCTTGTATGTCCCAAGGATGATTTTCCACTACCTAATATTGACATCATAGTGGATTTGACAGCCGGGCATGAAATGTTATCACTTATGGATGGCTTCTCAGGTTATAATTAGATCAGGATAACACCAGAAGACCAACACAAGACTGCATTCACAACACCTTGGGGCACTTTCTATTATCAAGTAATGCCCTTCGGTCTTAAAAATGCAGGAGCTACTTATCAATGAGCAATGACTACTATCTTTCATGACCTTTTGCATGTTATCATGGAAGATTATGTGGATGATCTTTTAGGCAAATCCAAAACAAGGGAATCTCACATTCCTGTTCTTACTACCATCTTTGAGTGACTGGAGAAATATAAGCTAAGGATAAATCCCAAGAAGTGTGTCTTCGGAGTACAATCTGGTAAGTTGTTGGGATACATTGTATCACGTCGAGGAATAGAAGTGGATCCAAAGAAAGTGAAAGCAATTCTGAAAATGCCACCACCCAAAACATTGAAGCAGTTACGTAGTTTACAAGGCAAATTACAATCAATCAAAAGATTCATGTCGCAACTGGCTGACAAGGTGCATCCATTCTCTCATCTTCTACGAAAGAATGTCAAATTTAAATGGGATTGTTTGTGTCAAAAGGCATTTGAGAAACTGAAGGCTTATCTGGCTAATCCACCAGTGTCGGTGCCACCTGTTGCTGGTCGCCCTCTAATTTTGTACATATCTGCTATAGAGGTCACTTTGGGAGCCCTCCTGGCACAATTAGATGATACCGGCAAAGAGCGTGCAATTTACTACCTCAGTAGAATTCTCATTGGCTATGAGTTGAATTATTCCCTGATCGAAAAGGCATGTTTGGCTGTTTTTTTCTATACACAGAAGCTGCGTCGTTATATGCTTAATCACAAAACTCATCTGGTTGCTAAAATTGATCCACTTAAGTATCTCTTGGCACGTGCTACTCTTACTGGATGTACAGCAAAATGGGTCATGATTCTTAGTGAATTTGACATTTTTTATGTGGATCGAAAGGCCATCAAAGGACAAGTAATTGCATATCAGTTAGTTGAAGCACCTATTGATGGTAAACATCCTCTCATCATAGATTTTCCAGATGAGTCAATTTTAAATCTTGCCCCAAGTGCACCGTGGAAGCTATATTTTGATGGATCCTTCACTCAGAAAGGATCAGGGGTAGGAATCTTGTTTGTTACACCACAAGGGGATCTTATTCCTAAATCTTTCAAGTTACAATTCCCTTGTACCAGTAATATTGTAGAATATGAAGCCCTTGTACTTGGACTTTGACAGGCCATACAATGGCTGATTCTCACGTTATTGGTGCTTGGTGATTCACAATTGGTTATCAAACAAGTTATGGATGAATATCAAACAAAGGATGACAAGCTGCTTCCCTACCGCCGAACAGTTGAAGATCTCAAGACTCATTTT